>JAJONQ010027015.1:0-25664 GCA_036250385.1 Solanum microdontum | reverse complement strand
TCAAATAAATAATGTGGTTTAGTTGGTGGAATTAATTCAAAACTAGTTAGAGTTAATGTTGTTTGGTTGTTTAAATAAGTTCAAATAAATAATGTGGTTTAGTTGGTGGAATTAATTCAAAACTAGTTAGAGTTAATGTTGTTTGGTTGTTTAAATAAGTTCAAATAAATAATGTGGTTTAGTTGGTGGAATTAATTCAAAACTAGTTAGAGTTAATGTTGTTTGGTTGTTTAAATAAGTTCAAATAAATAATGTGGTTTAGTTGGTGGAATTAATTCAAAACTAGTTAGAGTTAATGTTGTTTGGTTGTTTAAATAAGTTCAAATAAATAATGTGGTTTAGTTGGTGGAATTAATTCAAAACTAGTTAGAGTTAATGTTGTTTGGTTGTTTAAATAAGTTCAAATAAATAATGTGGTTTAGTTGGTGGAATTAATTCAAAACTAGTTAGAGTTAATGTTGTTTGGTTGTTTAAATAAGTTCAAATAAATAATGTGGTTTAGTTGGTAGATTTAGTTGTTGGAATTAAGTCAAAATTAGTTAAGAGTTAAAGTTGTTTTTTAAATAAGTTCAAATAAAAAATTTGGTTTAGTTGGTGGAATTAATTCAAAACTAGTTAGAGTTAATATTGTTTAGTTGTTTAAATAAGTTCAAATAAACAATGTGGTTTAGTTGGTGGGTTTAAGTGAAAACTAGTTATAGTTAAAAAGTTGTTTAGTTGTTTAAATAAGTTCAAATAAATAATGTGGTTTAGTTGGTGGATTTAGTTGTTGGAATTAAGTGAAAGCTAGTTAGAGTTAAAGTTGTTTAGTTGTTGAAATAAGTTCAAATAAATAATATGGTTTAGTTGGTGGAATTAATTCAAAACTAGTTAGAGTTAATGTTGTTTGGTTGTTTAAATAAGTTCAAATAAATAATGTGATTTAGTTGGTAGATTTAGTTGTTGGAATTAAGTCAAAACTAGTTAGAGTTAAAGTTGTTTAGTTGTTTGATCGTATTTTAGTTTATTTTGAAGTTGGATTTAGTTTATTTTGAAGTTGGATTTAGTTTATTTTGAAGTTGGATGAAGTTTATTTTGAAGAAGATTAGTGTATATGTTGAAAAATATTGTGTTGGCAACTCTTTGGGCTGTTTTGGTAGAAATATGCAGGTGGACAACTAAAATTGCAGCAATTTGTTGCCAGTTTTGTAGCAGAAAACCGACCTCTGGAGGTCAGAATCTCAAAAATAAAAAAAAATAAAATAAAAAATAAACGATGCCGACCTTTGGACGTCGGAATATAAAAAATAAAAAAAATAAAAAATAAACAATACTGACCTCCAGAGGTCGGAATATCAAAAGTAAAAAAATATAAAATATAAAATACCAACCTCCAACGGTCGAAATTTAAAAATTAAGAAAAATGACAATAAAAATATATTGACTTCTAGAGGTTGGAAATATAAAAATTAATTTTTTAAAGATTAAAAATTAATTAATACCGACCTCTAAATGTCGGTATTTCAAAATATAAGAAATAAATATTTTGACATCCAAAAGACGGAAATAATAAAAATAAAAATAAAAATAAACAAATATATAAAAGTGACCTCAAGAAGTCAGAAAATAAAATAATGAATTTTCCGACTTAAAATTAAAACTGACCTTGATAGGTCGGTAAATACCGACCTCCAGAGGTCGGTATTGAAAAGCGACCAAGCTTTTCCGACCTAAGCTAGGAAGTCTGTATTTCAGGGAATACTGACTTTCGGAAGTCGGTATTTGTAGGACTCGTATTCACTGTTTTTCTCGTAGCGGAGCTTCTTAATTTCCAAACAATTTAGAATAATTAGCCTTATAAAATTCAAATAATTTCAAGGTTATTTTAAGTAATTTCAGTCTATTTTTTTTAATAGTATTTTGAATAATAAATATATCTCATATAATTATATATGTAATTAGCATGGCTTATGATTATTCGAAAATCATCTCAAAAGGATTTTATTTTTAATACTCAATTAAATTAATTAGGTTTAAAGTATATTTATAATTTTAAGTTTTTTTTGGTTTATTAGTTTATTTTGTTTTATTTCGTTGATTCAAGAAGCGTGTTTTTTTTGTTAATTTACCTTAGTTTAAATTATAGTTGATTTTTAAATTAATTAGTGTGTAATTAAGTTAATCATTTTATTTTGTTAAGATTAAGAAGCTCATAAATTAATTATATTAATTTGTCCTATTTGAATTCTTGCCGAATCTTCTAAATTAGTTCTTTTGGTTACCTCTTTAATCCGATTGGCTAAATTGTTAATTAATTTCTATTACAATTTAAGCTGAATCCCACCATTTTATTCAACCTAATCAAAAGACCATGTTGGGCCTCTTTTATTCCCTTCAGCCGACCTAATGCCTTGATCCCTAACCCAGCCCACCTTTCAATTCCTCATCAGCAAGCAATCTTTCAGCCCACTTCTATTCAACTTCAACTGACCCAATTCCCTTTTTATCTCATAGACCCAACACCAAAAGAAGCCCACCAATTCACCCAACAGTACAACATACAACATACAACGACCAAATACCCGACCCCACATTGTTTCTTCTTGTTTCTCTCGCGAAACCAGAAGCCAGCGAACTCAGAATCGCGTCCAGCTCCAGCAACGATCCAAGTTGAACCCAAATTGCAGTAGCGCGTGCTCTCTCCCTCTCTCCTTATCCTCTCGTACAACAATATTCCCGTACGAAGCCAGGTGTTTGCATCTCAGTGCCTCGTTCGTCCTTCCACCCAAATCAAACGATCCTCCATATCAATCTGTTTGAAATTGTACGAATTCCAGCTGTTGGAACCTTGTCTCTTAAGGAATTCGAATTTCAAATTTTGAATTTCGTCCAAATCCATCCCGTTCCCCCCCTAAAATTGATCCCATTTTCTCTCCTATAAATACCCTATCGTTTTCACTGTTAAGGGGGGATTTCTTCAATGTGTGTTTTCTTTTTTGTCGGTACAGTGAAGATGTAATTGTAGTCTGGGCTGTTTTCTCTGTTGTTTTGATTCACTATTTTACACTGTCATTAATGTTAGCCTAATCTCATGAAGTAATGTATTGAATCTTTGCTTTGGTCTGGCTGAAATGTTGTTCATGTTATATCAAGTTTTCAACTAGCAATTTAAGTCTGTTATAGCTTCCTGCTTAATCTGGTTGTAGCTGATAAGGTTACTTATTCATTCCATGCTTTAATCTGTTTAGATGCTTGCTAGGATCATTATTTATGCCAAAACTAGTGTTGTCTGCTTATTTTGAATGCATGCTCATGTATGGAAAATGTGTTAAAAGTCTATTGTATTGTTTTGGTTTTGCTTGCTGCCATCTTCTCATTTAATTTCAAGGAATAGAAGTATTTAGCTCTATTTTATCATAAGTTGTGTCCCTTTATCCCTTTATCAGGTGGCAATAGCTACATTATCTTTTGCTTAACTTGATTGACAATTATATTATAAATCAGCTTGTAATGAAAGGCCACATTCTTATATGGAAGTTCTTGTCTACAACAACCAATGAATTGTGAAAAGACATTCTTCTTAACATCAATCTACATTAAGAAAACTCAAAAGTCACGTTTTCAAGAAACCAGAAGTCACTTCACAATTACACTCATAATTACACTGCTTAAGAACATCAATATGTATCATCTAACCTTTTTCATAGATAACTAAATAAATGAATGCTTCATATAGAAACAAGAATAATAGTTTCAACACTTTCCTGTTGCACAAAATTCTAATAGCATGGTGCAAGAAGGTGGCTAGGTAAGTTTTCTAATATATCAAACAACTACATCGTTCGGAATGTAGGAAGGAATTATATGATGCCACAAATAGCACAAGAGAAAAAAGGAATATGTTTAATGGCAAGTATGATGTAAGGTAGATTATAGTAAAGTGCTCCTATATAGGTACTTTGTAGAAGTTTTTCTGAGAAGAACTAATCTTATCTTATATCTTTTTATTTTAGAGAGTTTTATCTTATATCTTATTCTTCATTATTTATCAATATTTTATTGTATAGTGCTATTAAACTTTCTTAGAGCCTGTTTGGATGGGCTTATGGCTTATATAAGCCAAAAGTCATACGTTAGAAATCCTAACTTGTGGCTTTCGACTTATTTTTGTTATTCTGGCTTAATAACAAGTGCTTAAAAGCACTTTTTTTTATCTTACCCAAACATGAGTGAGCCTAATAAAAATTTAAATTGACTTTATGATTTTAAAAGTATCTTCAGTACTAATAAATTAGAAATGATAAAAGAGACAAAAAAATTGGAAAGCAAAATAATTATGAGACTACAACACCACTTATCAAATACGAGTGAGCCTCACACTCCTTTTGTTTGTTGAATTCTAAGGTGTATCTACTTCTCTTGTAACTATTTTTCTGTCAAATTCACAAGGTTTGTGAAATAAATTTTGGCCCTTTACATCGGAGGAATTTTTTCCCAACAATTCTCTGCCATTGCCTCTACCATCTCCGGGCAACTTCGCTGTACCAAACAACAAGGTAACTCTTCTCTAACAGACCCACTTCCTCTTCCTCCCTAGGGTTATTTTTGGTGCGATTTTCGGGCAAAAATTTGACACTTTTTCACTTGTTAATCTGAATTTTTTCATTGAACTACTTTGCTAGTTGGTTACGATATTCGACGACCAACTATAAGGCACGACCACTTTTTTGGGAGGTTGAAACATCCTTGTAGTTATTGATACTGCATTCCATAAATAGTGTCCATCATGTCTTTGAATAATTGACATTGTGTTATTTAGACCTATTTGGTGAAGTTCGACTAAATGAAAGACTTATTTCTTATTGATAGTCACTTAGGTGTAAGCGTGAGTTGCTTTTGCCAGAAATTGGATCTAAAAGAAAAGGAATAATACGCATCAAGTCTAAGAACCTGTTTGGATTGACTTATTTCAAGTGCTTTTAAGCCAGAATGGTTTTAAGTACTTGTGTAGTGTTTGGGTAAGATTAAAAAAAGTGCTTTTAAGCACTTGTTATTAAGCCAGAATAACAAAAATAAGTTGAAAACTTATTTAAATAAAAATGGCATCTAATTTGAGGTTCCTACTTTTATAGAATATAGAATAGATAGATATAGATATAGATTATTAAACAATACTTATTTAAAAGAAGGATTTCAGTACAGCCTATGTATTGTTTTGCAGAAATAGAAACTATTACCATTTTCAAAAAAAAAAGAAGGGTTACTCAAGTATTTAGGAGGACTTCTGGTTTCTTGAAAACGTGACTTTTTGAGTTTTCTTAATGTAGTAGATTGATCTTAAGAAGAATGTCTTTTCACAATTCATTGGCTGTTGTAGACAAAAACTTCCATATAAGAATATGGCCTTTCATTACAATTCACCAATGATTAATTCTAGAGTTGCCTTTTTAGCTAGTCCAAATTACCCCTATAAATAATTTAGAACTCTTCTTGGAGTTTGTTAGCTTTATAGTTTAGGAAGAGGCAACAAATCCTTTTTTTGTGAGCTTAACCGATCTATCCTTGTAGAGCTTGCATCTTCTTGATGCCTTTAAATGAATCTACTACTTCATCAAAAATAAAATAAAATTCTAGAGGTTGAAATGTTATTTAAAAAATTAGAGAACCACAACCTTCCCAGACGGCCAAATGCCCATATCAAATTTAAATATTTATCTTACTTTAATATTATTATTAAATAATACTTATTTAAATAAAAATGACATCTAATTTGAGGTTCCCACTTTTATAGAATATAGAATAGATAGATATAGATTATTAAACAATACTTATTTAAAAGAAGAGTTTCAGTACAACCTATGTACTGTTCTGCAGAAATAGAAACAATTACCATTTTTTTTAAAAAAAGAAGGGTTACTCAAGTTATTTAGGAGGATATTTAGGTCTTTCAAGTTTTTAGATTTGGGGTTCCAACAATTATAATAATAATAATAATAATAATATATATATATATATATATATATATTAGATATGGGTATAGATTAAATTCTGAAAGTGTTAATTTGCTTGAGAAGTTTGTTTAGTTTATTTCACTGGTTGGCTGAGTAGTATCAGTAATGATGAGACAACCCTTACTTTTTGTTGTTTAGAATATCTATATATGAATTTGAAGTTGCTCTAATGGAATTTTTGGTTACTTAAATGCAGATGAGGATAGCTGTAGAAGGGTGTATGCACGGAGACTTGGATAATGTTTATGCCACCTTATTGCATTTGCAAGAAGTTCAAAATATAAAGATTGATCTCCTTTTATGCTGCGGTGACTTTCAGGTAGATCCACTTGTTCCTTGTTATCTTTTGATGCATTACTTATTTTTTTGATTTTCCCGAACGAGTTGATAATAGATCAGGCTTTTGCTCATTTTTTCTTACATATACCACACAATAATGATTACACTTGGATTTTGTTGTTTTGAAGCTTCTATGTATAATTATTCTTGTAATTGTTATCCATTCATTGGAAAATTAGGCTTTGGCTCATCCTTTTAATTCAGTTTAAGTGTGCTCTTCATTATTTTGAATCATTCTTCTTTGATACAACTCTTTAGTGTTTTTTTTTAAAATGGTTATAATACAACTCTTTAGTGTTTTGATCTTCTATGTTTCATGATGTTGGTAGTGATATGGGGATTCCTTGATTATTCTTAATTTCATGGTTATATTGAAGACAAACACAACCAAGAATAAAATTTGAGATAAGAGATTTCTCATATTAACTGATTGGCTGAAATGTTGCAGTAATTGAATTGCAAACACTTAAATCCTTGACTTGACTAGTACAAATTGAGATATTTTATTTGTGCAAACAGGCTGTTAGGAATGAGAAGGATCTGGAAAGCTTAAATGTGCCACCTAAATTCCGGAGCATGAACTCTTTCTGGAAGTATTACTCAGGAGAGAAAGTAGCACCGTTTCCAACTATATTTATTGGAGGAAACCACGAAGCATCCAATTACCTTTGGGAACTGTGAGTTGGTGCCCATATATTATAACTGCAGTCAATATTGCATGAGATTGTGACCCATGATTGATATACATTTCTGTACCTCATCTCTTAATCTGGAACTTCCAAAGAATCTTTATCAGTATTACTTGGCATTCGAGTGTCTATTCACTGTCAAGTGCTTACAATAGTACTTAATGGAAATTTAAGAAAAGCATCTTGAAAGAATCGCAAATAAGTTAACGGTTTCTGTATGAAGAGCTTGTGTTTGTGCTGTGTGGTGATTGTTTGTTTTAGGTGAACCAGTTTACTTCCTAAATCTTTAGTCTCTTGACTCGTGAAATGCTTTCATCTATTTATTTGCATATTTATCACTTTAAAATAAATGTTTAAATTAAGGACATGCAGCTTACCTGGTAGAGTGTGTTCATGTTGGTTGAGACACCACCATTATGGATATACAACTTACTACAACAACAATTATGCTTTAATCCCAAACTAGTTTGGGTTGGCTATACATATCCTCAATATCCATTCTTCCTCAATAATTTTATAGCACTAGAGGTTCTCCTTATTTTCTATTGTGATACAAATTTCAAATACAACTAGAAAAATCTAGCAAACATTGGAAATAATGTAAGTAAACTAACACAACTAAGCCTTAATCCCAAGTACTCCCTTTGTCCAACTTATGTGATGCGATATAGGTGTAATTTCATTAATTTAGTACTTAAGGGTCTTCCCTCGTCAAACAAATAAAAAAAAAAAGGTTGGCGCACTTCCCTTTTTGCTCTATCCTAAAAAGAATGTTACCTTTCTATAATTAGAAACGATTTAACTTTAAACTTTCCATATATGCGTAAATGAGATGATTTATAGTCACACAAATATCTATGGCTTGTTTTAGACCACAAGTTTCGGAACTCTTTCCACATTTCTTAAACTTTTTGCCCATTTAAAGTGTTGAACATAAAATGGGATTGAAGTAGAAGTTGGTATCATCTATGAATCTTTTCCTTTTATTGTGTTATGTTTTTCACTATGTTCTCCTGAATTCTAAGAAGTTTTAGGTCTTTTGGACAACTTCCCCACATATGTTTTAGGTCTATCTTGTTCTGTTTTAACACTTGCAATGACCATAGTATCACACCTTCCGACTGGTCTTTTTGGAGGTGTACATAGAACTAATCAAATCATCTTAGGCACCATTTTGTTGAATTATCCTCCATGATGATCTTTGTACCTTCTGTCGGATGTAATTTTTTAAATGACCTCACGTTCATCTAAACTTCTGGCATTTCTACAACACTCATCTTAGGAATGTGTACGAATTTAGAAGTCCAGTATTCACTCCCATATAACATTGCTAAAATGACCTTCTAAACTTTTTACTTTATTTATTAAAAGAATTTTTTTTGGAACTAGCCGTTGAGGTGTTGCAACTTAGAAAAAAGAAGAAGAATATTAAGGATTTCATTTTCCCACAAGTTATTGTTTAGTTTACTTGAGCACGAAGTGTTGAAATCTGAAAGCTGGTTTGATATGACCAGTCATGTTGTGTTTCTCCAATGGCATAATTCACTGGGTTTCCTTAAAATTTCTCTGTTGGATGCATTCTGGATTGTTCTCTCTTCTTGCAAACTTGAGCATGAGAGGGAGATTCTTTTTCTGTTCATAGATGCTCTTTCAGCTATAATTGATAAAGGTATGATAAGATGGAATGGTGAATGAGGAATAACATGGAATGTAGGATACATCCCTTCTGATATGCTACTTTCCTCAACTTGCCTCCTAATACAATGATTGTTTGTGCTTCCAGGTACTATGGAGGATGGGCAGCACCTCAGATATACTTCCTTGGATTTGCTGGAGTAATCAAGTTTGGCAACATTCGTATTGGTGGCCTTTCTGGAATTTATAAATCACACCATTACAATATGGGTATGTTAGTCCTAGCAAATACTACCTGGATTTGGATATTGACATTTTTGTTGTTCATGTGTTAGCAAACTTGTAGGTTTTGTCAAATGCAAGTTTTATTGGTTGGCTAATTCACTGTACCTAGCTCCTCTAGATTTGTTACTGAATATAAGTTCTATAAATTTGAAATTGGATTTACATGACTGCTATATGTGATAATTGCCTGATATTGGGCAGGGCACTATGAGAAGCTACCTTATAGTGAACAGGATATTCGATCGATATATCATGTTCGCGAGTATGATGTCCACAAGCTCTTGCAAATTGAGGAACCAATTGATATCTTTCTTTCACATGACTGGCCTGTTGGCATCACCGCCGGTGGGGACTTGAAAGCTCTTCTTCGTCAAAAACCTTTCTTTGAGCAAGAGGTAATATTGAGTGGGTTCACTTTTGCCATGGCTGATATACCTTGTTAGATGAAGTCCTATGTATCTATCTGCTTATCCTATTGGAAAATACCATACAACAACAACTACACCTCAGTCCCAAACAATTTGGAGTCGGCTATATGAATCTCGATTTCTTCATTTAAGCTCATATTATATCATCATACTAAATGAAATAAAAGTGAAAAATAAGTTAAAACTATACAGAACACTTAACTAGCATAGGTGTATGCTCAGAACCTATGCTTGTTAGATGTTCTACATCTGTTTAAGGAAGTTTGATAGTCCATTAATGATGATATCATAGGGGCAGATTTCTACGCTCAGATTTTATGCCAGAGGTTAGCCCACTGTGCGGCAGTCAAGTCCGCTTGCCTGACTCAGCCTGCTTGCAGTCAAGTCTGTCTGTTTTTTCAACAACGCCTACTTTTTGGCCTTAAATTATTTTCGATACCAAAACTGAAATGAACATAACATATATGGGAAAACCCAACCTTTATATTAATTCAAAACAATACAAGGACCCTCACTCATTATGACAACAATTTTGCCACAACTTCGACTTCGACCAAGGCACAGCCACAAGTCGATTGCTGCCGAAAGACACTCTTGAAACCCTTGCGTTCCTTCTTAGTGTACTTAGTGAAATTCTAGACTTATTTCTTTGCTCTTTCACTATTGATTTCGTTCAAGGCCAAGGCTGCACATTTATAGACCATGTGACAGCCTTTGACTTACAATAAACAGCCTGCCGACACCTTTCCAACACTTGTCATGATCGAGGCCAATCAAGGCTAATGTTCAGTTGACATCCCCATCTAATAAGGCACTCAAAATTCGAATTACAAAGTTATACAAAGATACATTGAATCTGGACAAGCAGTTACAAAATGGTAACCGCCGCATGTGCCTTGTGCTACCCAATTTCGCCCCTTGTTGCCAGCTTCCCACCCTATTTTGGTGCCAATACGTTGTCTAGGCTTTGCCTAGCCATTGTCTTGCCATAGCCAACTTGGACCCGGCCGCACATGCTCTGCCAACGCGTTGTCGCTGCCTTGCTAGCGTTTTCCTTACCCATGCTAACTTTTGTTTCCCTCGTGCCATTCATTGTCTTCTTGCTGCCTTAGCTTTGCCTATACTTTACTTTAGCTCAACTTGATTCACCCACACTTGACCTGACCATGCCATTTTCCATATGCCAACTTGCTCAATGTCGACGTCAGTTAGTGTCGATGCCAGTGCCTTTTTCATGTCACGACACTGCCTTGGTCAACCTTGCTTGTCACCATCTTAACAATGTCAGCATCTTGCCCACATGATTAATTCAACCTACACCTTGGCCCTTGACAAAGTCATTCATGCCAACCCTTTGCCACCACCGTGCCATCTGCCGAGTCTTAGGATCAGGCCCCTTACTAACCACCCCCACCCTTTGAAACTCGACATCCTCGCCGAGGACATTGCTCATCTAGTAAGCAGATTTGGATTGGGAATACAGATCATCCCGTGCCCTCTATCTTTGTCTCCACCAACGCTAAGGCATTAATGTTTGATGAGTCTGCTTTCTTGTCCTTCTCCTTGTCCAATTCAGCAACAATCAAAGCATTTACCTTTGCTTGTACCAGGCAGTCTCTTTTTAAATGTGGACCACCGCAAGCATACACAAAACTTCCCCCTTTTTGTTTTGGAAAAGTAGATTTCTCTTGCCCCACTTCGTCTTCGTTTCCGACAGCATGACCCTTCTCATTTTTCTTCCATTCCTTTTTCTTGTCTTTTGACTTGGAGTACAAAGTGTCCTTTGGGTTGTCACCCTCATCGAAGTCAGCCAACTTATTTACCGCCACAATAACAGAGTTTAGAGTTTGGACATTTTGCCTCCTCAACTCTCTTTGTGGCCAAACCTTCAACCCGCTCATGAAATAGTGCAACTTGTCTTCCTCTACCATATTGCCTATATTGAGCATCAAGGATGAAAACTCCTTGATATATGACCTCACTGTGTCGCTTTGTTTCAATCGCAGCGGCCCAAGACAAGTTGCTTGGAAGGAATTGGGTTTTTAATTCCTTCTTCAAGACATCCACGTTTCAATTCGTGGAAGGTTAGTGCTCTACACTTCTCCAACCCTTGTTCTCCACCAAACTTTGGCATCATCACCCAAGTACATAGTTTTTTTTTTGAACTTGGTAAGGTTGTATTATATCACAAAACAGTACATGGGTTGTACTGAAACCTTATATACAAAAGCCCCAATTCTTACTGCTCTATGGCTAAATTGAGTTTAAAACATCAATTATAGAGACACTATCATTTGAGTATAACTGAATACACCAAAAACATAATAGCAAAATGCAGTTGAGCTTCACTTTCTGCACACTATTTCCTATGCTCTCAAAACACCTAGAGTTCCTCTCTTTCGATATTGCCCACCATATTGAAGTAGGGATAAGTCTCCATCTGCCTCTGTCTTTTGCCAGTACTTCTGCTTCCTCCCAGCTCTGTAAGGCCTCAGAAACTTTCACTTTCCTAGGCATAGTCTAGGAGATGCCTTTGAGACTCAAAAAAATTCTCCATAAGTTTTGAGTGTACTTGCAGTGTAGAAACAGATGATTCACATTCTCTAAAGTCTCCCCACAGAGAAAGCATCTAGAACATAAGGTTATCCCTCTTCATGACATTGTCTTGAGTAAGAGCTGTTGGAAGGAGTTTTTAAAAGGAACTAGAGTTCCAATTACCACAGGTGTAGAAGATTGCACTTGCCCAACATGATTTTCCTGGTGAGAGTGTAGCCCTTGTTGAGATGTGACCACCATCACAAAATTGTTCTTCAGAATTTTTTGAATCTCCTCATTGGCCTTAGCCTATTATTGCATAGTGGGCAGGTTAAGGTAGTCGTTTTTCCATGACATGCCTTTCTTGAGGTGTTCAGCAAGACTAAGAGCACCTACTATTTTTGTGTAGTTGGCGCTCCCTTGGTTGCTTGTACAGCCAACACCTTTAGTTGGTTGGAGTAGAGTGCTTTACCACTGGAGCAACCTCAGTGTCTCACTTGTTTTCTTCCCTTTTCACATTTAATTGGACAACTCCTTGGTCTAATATTTGTGATCCTTTGACTTTCTGTTAATTTAGTTTTCTTGAATAAGAACATATCTACATATCTGTTATGTTCACAAAAATTGTGTTTATCATTTCTTTAATTTCTTTGCCCTCGTGTCATATTCGTCTTCTGAAGTGTAGAACTATATTTGTATCTTTTTTTTGGGCCCCTTAATGCTCTGATAATTTCAGATATGTACTCTTTCAGATTCAGGAAGGAACTCTGGGAAGCAAACCTGCTGCAGAATTACTGGGAAAGTTGAGGCCTCCTTACTGGTTTTCTGCACATCTGCACTGCAAATTTGCTGCTTTAGTTCAGCATGAGAAGGATGGTCATTCCACTAAGTTTCTTGCTCTTGATAAGTGCCTCCCTGGTAGAAACTTTTTGCAGGTCTTTCTCTGCACCTTGTTGTTTACTGAGTCAAGATCTTTTTATAGTTCACAGATAAAGTTAAGGCTGAATACATACACAAACACTTAAACTTGTCGGAGTTTTTCATTAGACACCTAAGCTAAGCATATAACCTATTGAACACTACATCTAATCTCAAAATGTGCCTATCAGACACTCTTGGTGACATGGCAAGTTGCGTGTTCATCACCTGAACTTGAGCGCGTGATTGCCGAAAAAATTGAGTTCTGCTGGAAAATTGGCTTCTGGCCTTTTTTCCAACTTTTCTTCATGTACGTTCATGAGAAGAAGAAATACACCAGCAAATGATTGTTGTGTTTCTTCTTTCTTTTCTTACTGCTAATAAGTAGAGTTCAGCTCTAGAACAATAATACATGCTTTTAAATTTCTTTCTTCTTCAGATTCAAGTGGAATTGCATCTTCCATAGTGCTGGCCATCAGACTCCTTCCTCTTATACTATTCTTCTCATCCTTTTGCCCCAAAATCCTTCCCGCAAAGTCTTTGAAAACTGATTTGTATAACCCCACAAATTTGGAATCTATTTTTTTGAGAATTGGTAACATTGTATTCTTCGGCATTAAGGATATGCTGGAGACCATTAGAAAATCAGAAAAGAACAAAAAGAGTAATACTTACAAGGATCCTAAGAATTCTAAAAGTTGATCTGAATCCTCTAATCCTATCTTTTTACACCAAAAATAAAATTCCAATCTAGAATCTATTGGACTTCACCGGAATATTGTCGGGTGAGATCCAAATTTATGTGTTTCCTCTATATCATTCTGTCAAATCTAGGAACACTTTTGTGACCCAAGTTTGATTTTCTTTTCCTCTGTTTCACCGGAACTTTTTTTGAGGCTCCAAATCTGAATTATTTCTGCTTCTCGGGAAAATAGCCTCATTGGAGAGGAGATTTTACGGAAGTCTTTTCAGGCCAACTCAGTTTTCTTTTGGCTTTTTGTTATATTTGCTAACATGTCTTTTTGTCATTGGATTTACTTGCCAAGTCACATTAAGTGATTTTCATGCACTTTTAAGTTGTTTAGACTTGTGAAATAAGTAATCAATAGACACAATTTGACTGGAGTTGAAGTGTTCAATTGGTACAAATCTTAGTTAAGTGTTCAGATGTAAAAAATTGGAAAAGTTTTAAGGGGCTGCATATGTATCCGGCCTAAATTAATGTGTGCGGCTCACTGAGTTTTATAGGTTATTGAAATTGAGTCCGGACCAGGACCACATGAACTTCAACTTGATGAAGAATGGTTGGCTATCACAAGAAAGTATAATGCTGTCTTGCCCTTGACAATCAGGAATGCGAACTATAAGTATGTACATTTCATAGTTCTGTTTTTTATCATGTTTCAAGGAATTCAGCTCGTAACTCCCTCCATTTTGATTGTAGTAATGTACATCTCGGCATAGAACAGTGCCGCCAGTTTGTAAGAAATAAGCTGCAGACAAGAGGATCCAAGCCGTTTGAATTTGTTCAGACTGCACCATGCTACAAACCTTCTCAACCTGTAGCTGACGGTGTCTTCCATGGTGATGATCTTTACACCAGGACATTATCTATGCACTTACTTTCTTTTGTGTCATAAGTTGCTCACTAGAGTCAATTGAGTCTGTTATAATCATCTAGAATAAAAACTAAGTTTGTCCTGAATTACTCAACAAGTGAGATTAAAATTTGTCCGGTAGAAGCTCACTGTTATCTCCATTTTGAAGTCTATGAATACTGTTCAGTGTAGTACTAGTTCTTTTTCTTATCTAGTAGTATATTGAAAGATACTTTATAGCAGTGTGGATGTTGATTCTTTCTCTTTTCCGTTTCCTTCACAGGTTTCTATAAAAACCCTCAGACAGAAGCTCTTCTACAGTTTCTGGAACTTGAGTATCTTCTCAATAAAATGCCAGAATCAAGGAAGCTTGCTGCAAGTCAAGCCCCATTAATTTCAGGATGTAAACTTTCTTCCTCTAGTGTTCATAAAATTATTTCGCCTTATGATTCATGATCCGCTATCTGTAATTGACACTGGTTGAAGTTTTATGTACTGTTCTTTGTTTATTATGACATAGAGAGAAGAAAACCAGAAGTTTTAACATTTGAAGTATTTGGTTGTCTACAATTTTCTTCTGGAAAAAATGATTCTCTGACATAAAATATTGAACATTTTCACTTCTCCTCCTGAATTTTTTTTTCTCTGATATAATATAGAGCCACCTTAGATACAATTTAGTAGGTAATATATTTGACGGTCGCAAAGGATTCAATAGCTATTGCAAGAATGAACTGATGCTAAAGCTTAAGCTCTGGTTAGTTTAGGAATATTCCATGTATATGACATGCAAAATTTCTATACGTAATCCCTTTGAAGAGTAATAGATTCTACCCTTCGTTCTTTTACCTCTTACAACTTCTACGACAATTTAGGTGAGTCATAGTTTATTACCTTTCATAAACTTCCTTTGTTGGTTTAAAATTGCATTACCTGCGGCTGCCAGAGACCTGCGATTACATATTCTGTTGTGAAAACTGTGTATGTTACCATGTATTCACTCACATTTTCTTTTGTTAGCAATGTCATTATACTTTAAACGGGTATGCTATGCAATTTGATAAAGTATAGTTGACATGTTTCTAGTATAGAGATATCTTGTATAGTGAAGTCATAACTTTTCATTCTTTTATTTTTTGTTTGATGTATATTTTATATTCTAGAAGAGCTGCATGGTTTATCTAAATAATTGGTTGACTTTTACCTACTTTTAATGCATTTTCAGGTTCCTTCGATTACCTCGGTGAAGATATACCCATAGATGATATAGATGATACAGAGGATTTCAAAGAGGTTGACCTGGAATATGCTCAAGAAAGATGAATCTTAAGCTCAGATCTTGGTACTTATTTTTTGTTGGTTCGTTATAACAGTCGTGATTTATTTCTGCCTGTCAATAAATTTATGTAAAAGGTTGTTCCCAGGGAACCGCCGCTATAAAGGGTAAATGAAAGCTGCAGTTTTAGCAATTTTAATGGGAAGCTTCACTTCACAGAATTGTTTGACATTTGAAACGTTGCCCCTTTCTCATTATTTTGGCCATTTTTAGACCTTAGCATACTTTTGCTCTCACCTTGCTGTGCCGAACCTTTCAGACAATGGGTGGGTGGTGATTAAGCCTTTGCAAGAGTTGATAACTAATTTCATCACCTTTGTCTGGATCACCAAACCCTTACTGGTATTTGAAGTAGTGCTGGTTTAATACCAATAGTGGAATGTTACGATTTTCTTATATTGGCACAGCTGAATTGCATGCTCGCTTATAGTTTTCCTAGGTAGTGCACAATATCTTAGAGTAAGATGGAAGTTGTAGGCAACATCATCACATGAGAGGACATTCTTATTAATGTTCCTCGTGATTTTGCCAATATGAGCTAATGACTGTATTATGGTGAACCACAAAAACCATCTCAATTTTGTTCGTGGATAAAAGGTATGATAGAAAGAACTCATTTTACCATGGATCCAGTTGCAGGGATTGATTGGCTTTAAGGATCGTTGATTGTGCCCAGCAAAATGGACCAAAATCTATTTTCATTGGCAGTGCTTTTGGGTCATCCAATGAACTCCTAAAAGGTATATAAATATGAGTATTTTCAGTTTTATTCATGTTTATAGTCATCCATTTAGTTTTACACGACTGAAGCATAATTAAGTTGGAATTCACCACTTACTGCATCAGTTGTTTTCCTGTCCTGCTGAAAAGCTGTGTTATGATTGGCTTTGATTGATTACTGTTACTGTATTATTGTACTGCATGAATTGTGGTATTATGTGGGGGAAAATAAAATTTGTTTGTATTTTAGCGAGGGCATGTGGTAGAGACTGGTGAGTTTAACTTCACGGCAATTCTGATCTTTGTGAAGATCAGACTACTAATGCCCCATCTTTAGAAATGTAGGTCATGAATCGGATGTTCAATAAATCTAACTTTTGCTGATATAATATGTCAAGTAGATAAGAATCCCCCCTCCCTTCTGACGCGAAGCATGACTACTGATGCTAAGCTATAGAACCAATTATTATGCTGTGATACAAATAATTTTGGGCCTGTCAAGGAAATATTATGTTCTCTCCAAATATGGTCTTAGATAATTCTCACATCATGAATTTAACTTTTGAGGTTTGAGTTTTAGGTACAAGGCCTCTTCTTTTATTAAACTTAAAAGTCGTAAAATGAAGCCATGTGAAAACTGAGTTGATACAGAATTGAAATTGGCTTTGGAGATCAATGTAGATTCAAAAGAGGGTTGTAAGTAATGTTTAATTCTGAAAATGCTAAATATTCACCTATTTTATATTATTGCAGATTCCTCATTTGTTCCTTAACTAGGGAGGAAAACTGATTGGCTAAAATGGGCAGCAGACTTGGTGAAACTGAAGACTTTTTGCTTTTTTCATTAGACTAGCCATCTCCATTTGGACTTTAAAGGGACAATATTTCCCCTGGTTGTAATTTGTAGCATGATGCAGTAATAACTCTAGCTTTTTATGAAGACTAGAAAAGGGTGTAAATCCACTGCATGGGTCCAATCACCATTATTTGAAATTAGTAGTTTCAGTTGCAACTATCAAAGGATGTGGTGCAACGGAAGGGGTTCCTCCTCTTTTAACAAGAGGTTTTGGGTTAAAACAGTGCCTCCCCCTTGGGGTCGTAAGCAGCATGAATCTTAATATAATTAGGCTTCAATGCGGATATTCGGACATCGGATGGGAAATTAAAATATAAAAAGTAGTGTTAGTTCCAGCAGTTTTAATTTTTAAAATATGATGATATTTACACTTTTTTTTCTTCTCTACTAGTTATATTAACAGTTTAATATTAGAAAACAAAGGTAATTTTTTTTATAAATATAAAGATCCAAGAAAAAAGAGAAAATGGTCAAATGCCCCCTCAACCTATTACCCGATTCTCAAGTACACACCAATACTTTAAGGAGGTCCTATTACCCCCTTGAAGTATTTTAAATGGAGATATTGACACCCTTAAATGGTGATGTGGCATAGCAAGTGTATTCACTTTCCTATTAGCAAGCGTGAGGAAAAAAAAGAAGTCAAAATTAATTAATTTGACAGCTGTCAATTCTTAATTAGATAATATAATAATTAATAAAATTAATCAACTAAAATCACACACAAATACATACACTCTCTCTCATCTCTAACCCTTCTTCAACTCAGTCGGTTGCCATGGCTATCAATACAAGAAAGAATTTTATCTTTTCATATTTTCATTTTTAATTCACAAAATACTTTTCATTAGCAACAAGTGGGAAAGACGGGCTCCTTTGACTCCTTCACACTGTGCTAGACTGCTGCATGGTGGCAGGGGTAAGACTGGAGTGTCACGTATCATTGTGCAACCATCTACGAAGTGCATTCATCATGATGCTCTCTATGAAGATGTTGGATGTGAGATATCGGAGGACTTGTCCCAATGTGGTCTAATCTTGGGTATCAAACAGCCCAAGGTGCTAAATATTTTTCACAAAAAAAAGAAAATTTTGATTTACTTCTTGAGTTATGCTTCTTGAGATGATGATTATTTAACTTGAATTGCAGTTGGAGATGATTCTTCCTGATAGGGCGTATGCCTTCTTCTCCCATAGTACAAAAGGAAAATATGCCCTTGTTGGATAAGGTATGTAGCTCTAATTCTAATCAGCAATATTGACTGAACAGGAGTGGTAATTTTTTTTCTTGTAGATTAACATTTTTGATGGATATTTAGATCTTAGCTGAAAGGGCATCTCTGTTCGACTATGAGCTTATAGTTGAAGACACTGGAAAGAGGTTACTAGCATTTGGAAAATTTGCTGGTAGAGCTGGAATGATTGATTTTCTACGTGAATTGGGACTCTGTAAGCATTTTGTTTGTAACTTGAAGATGATTTATTGAATTCATGTATTGTTTCTTGTTGGATTTTGTATGAACATAGACCCTGCTCGTTGCGGACTCCAGTAATGTGTGTGCATGTATGCTCTTTTATTCTTCTTTTATACCTTTATCTTTTTTCTAATACTTAAGGATGTGCATGTCAGGGTATCTCAATCATGGCTGCTCAACACCTTTTCTTTCACTCGGCTCATCTTACATGTACTCTTCATTGGCTGCGGCTAAGGCTGCAGTGATTTCTGTTGGTGAAGAGATAGCAACTATGGGACTTCCATCGGGAATCTGTCCTCTTGTATTTGTTTTCACTGGTTCTGGAAACGGTACCGTGGATAGTAACCTAGGCTCATTAATTTCAGTTTATTGACATGTCTAGTTCAGCTTCTATTCAAGATATATTCTATTCACCTATTTCCTTGATCTACTCTTTTCACAATGTGTTCCATAAAACTTCTCATTGTATGTCTTTTGGCTAAATCTTGATATCCTTTGTAGTGTCTCGTGGTGCACAAGAAATTTTTAAGCTTCTTCCTCATACATTTGTGGATCCAAGAAAACTTCCAGAGCTACATGAGATGGTAAGATTGGGCTACTTATTTAAGACAATGTAATCGATATATTGCTTCACTTGATTGAGTTTTTTCTCTTTCATTTTCCCACTTTACTTCACATGAGTCCGGCCGAGTTGATCTTTTGGTGGACCGGACCGGTCGCGACCTGGGCCGTTCACACCCTTAATTTCTGTTCACTTGGAGAAACTGTTTCACTAGCAGTTCTAGAGCTTGTAAATTCTATCTAGTGTAACATTCGAGATTTTGTTCTTCTAACCAATTTTGGATCAACAAGATACTTAAACGCCTATGATCTCTAAGATTCTTCATGCCACATGCCAAATCTTCACTTTATGTACTTCAAATGGTTGAGTTAAAAAATTCATAGCTTTGTGTTTCAAAAATCTGGTTTTCATGTGTAGGCCAGGGATCTTACTCAATCGAAGCAACCATCAAAGATAATCTTTCAAGTGTATGGTTGTGTAGCAACCTGCCAAGACATGGTGGAACATTTAAATCCTTCAAAATCTTTCAATAAGGTACATACTTTAGTGTTTAAGTATGATTGCCTTCTTTATAATTTTCATTTTTCTAAAATTAATAGCATGTGTATTGCATTTCCTTGTATTATTAAAATATGCATTGGATACATTTTAGGTCCTTCTTGCATAGGAGGTAATGAAATTCTTAGAAAAATAGAGTTGCAGAGATGTGGCTAAAATCTGCTTGAATGATGAAATTTATCTTCATTATATTCTTTTGAGGAAAAAGCTGGTTAAATGTCCCTAATAGCCTAAGTGATGGGTATTTCTCTGTCTGTTGGAACCTTAAAAAAGTGTCCGTTTTCATTAACTTGAATAAAGATATCAGGGAGTCTTTCCTTCTTTAGATTTGGTAGTTTTATGGTCTTTGTAGTTCTTAATATGGGAAAGGACGAGAACAAAATTTTAAGTTTGTGCACATTGTTTTTGGTACCTTTACATTTTAACATCATTGAAAATGAAAGCATCCAAGTTCTTTGCCTGTCATGATGTTACCTTATGCATTACGCTAACAATAGACTTGTCATTCATTCAGGCTGATTACTATGTACATCCAGAGCAATACAAACCTGCTTTCCATGAGAAAATAGCCCCGTATGCATCTGTCATAGGTCAGTGATGATCAGGCATTTCTTGTTCATTTTCTAATCATTTTTTGGGAAATCTAATTCAGTATCTAGTTATACGTATTTCCTGCTTGCTCTGACTACACTAGATACATCATGAGCATGCAGTTGTTTTCATTAGTGAATCAAAGCTTTCAATGCTTGATTGTAAGACTCATCACCTAGAGGTTTGTATTATATGGAAACCTGGTGTCTTCTTCCTCTTTTTATGAGTTATGTAATAGTGTTACTAAAAGAAAAAATTTCATTTATAAATATTACGATTTTGACATTCTTATGCAAGTTATTGCATCAGCTATCATTCAACAGTTTTGACAATTTTTTTCAACATTCTTATGTAATTGAACTTTGTTACACCAATTCTACTGTGCCTAGTACAAGAAGTCTTTCAAGTTTTTTCTTTTTATAGTGTTTTCAAGCAATTTTGTGAAAATGCGTGTTTGGTAATCTGCCCTGCTTCTTCCAGTAAATTGTATGTACTGGGAGAGAAGGTTTCCTAGGTTGTTGACTACTAAGCAGATTCAAGACCTTATGAAATCCTTCTCAAAAAAAAAAAAAAAGACCTTATGAAAAATGGATGCCCACTTGTTGGAATCTGTGACATAACTTGTGACGTGGGATGATCGATCAAGTTCATCAACCAAACCACATCAATAGACTCACCTTTCTTCAGGTACTTTTAGCTTGTTATGAAGATTCTATAGTATCTGTCAATATGTTTCCTACTTCCATTTCGAATATACTTTATATACTGCTCCTCGCTTCACTTGGAAAATTTTCTTTTACTCGGCATTTGATGTTCATTTCCAATTTAATTTACAATGATGCATCTAAATAATTCTTTCCTGGTCATTACAATTTGTTAAACATGGATCCTAGGTATGAACCTTTCAACAATTCGTATCATTATGACCTAGAAGGTAAAGGTGTGATGTGTTCAGCTGTTGATATTCTTCCCACTGAGGTTGCGAAAGAGGTAATCTCAACATCAAGTGCTACAAACTACAGTTATCTATTTGTCTTTATATCTATGAGATTATGATATCTGTACCTATGCTATTCTTTGATGTAATAGGCATCCCAACATTTCGGAGATATTTTGTCCCACTTTACTGTAAGCTTAGCTTCCTTTAGAAATCTTGAAGGGTTACCTGCACACTTGAAGAGAGCTTGCATAGCCCATTATGGAGGTCTTACTCCGTTGTATGAATACATACCTCAAATGCGGAAATCTGATTTAGAGTTAGTCGTTCATCCTAACTTTATTCTTTTTTATTGTGCTTTTTATCTCCACCCTTTTAGAAACCATTGGATAATTCACGTGTTGAATTGTTGTGGGCAATAGGTATTTTCTGGTCTTGATATACTGAAATCATCAACCAGTTATTTTCGTGTCCATAGGTCAAATCCTCAACTAGAGTGAAACGACTAAAAAATCCATTTCGTATCTATGATAGATAACTATGTCTCTTATGTTACCACCATCCATTCCCAACTTGTTTATCGTTGCACAAATGAAATTAAATTAAACTTTTTATGTGCTTTTCAATATGCGTTGATGTCCATAAGTTTTGTAAAGTATGTAACATACCCGTTGAAATAATATTTCTGGATCTGATATGAAGTAGCTTGTATTTTCTAATATGAAATAATGATGTTATGTTATCCTTTGATTGGCAGTGACCCTTCAATAGTTCTTTCAAATTCCAATGGAAACGGGAGGAAATACACCGTATTGGTAAATTCCGATGTGTTCTTTATTTTGTTATTGTTATTAATTGAAGTTATGGATACGCAATTTCGTATTAGTTATTAATCTGATACGGAAATGGGTTTGAAGAAGACTAAGAAAAACGTGTGATCTCAAAATAGGCAACTGCTATCTAAAACTTGTGTTTCATGTAGTAACCAACTTCCAGAATTTGCTTATTTTGAAAAGTATATTTTTTGGCAAAATGGAGTTTTCGAGGAAGAACTTCAGATAGTTGCAATCTGTGTTTGACCAAATCATTTAAGAAGCGCTTTTGTAAGTATACTATAGAAGCAATTTTTTCAGAAGTGCTTTTGAGCCTGAAATGATGAAAAAGACATGTAAGGATTCACTTTAGAATTAGTATAATTAAATACGTAAGTGAACTGAAATACTTATTATTATGAAAGACCTTAATTAAGTTTTTAACTTTATTTAGTTTTAAAATTTTAAAAATAAATCACAAAATAGAGAGGAGCATGTTTATGAGACTTTGGTCCTAGATGTATTGTCAATAGAGGTGTCAAATGGG
The DNA here is from genome assembly GCA_036250385.1 of Solanum microdontum. Lineage (NCBI taxonomy): Eukaryota > Viridiplantae > Streptophyta > Magnoliopsida > Solanales > Solanaceae > Solanum > Solanum microdontum. Next base: position 2,853 of record JAJONQ010027015.1, on the reverse strand, counting down.
CGGGTCAAATAGGGTTGAGTTAATAAATGGGCGAGTCATTGACCCGCTCAAAAGCTACTTGGGTTGAAATGGGTTGGGCTAAAATATGGGTCATAACCCAACTCGCTCAATTCTTACCAATTAGGTTTAATTGCTTTGCTTTGTTCTTTTATAAACCTTTAGTACCTAATAAAATTATTTTTTTCTTTATTATAACTATGTATAACATATGAAATAAGAAAAATGTCTTTTTAAAAATATTTTGACAAGATTTCTCATGGGTCAATTTGGGATACACATCAACCCAATTCTTACTGGGTTGGGCTGAAACGGGTTGAGCTTATAAATAGGCAGGTTTTGACCCGCTTAAACTTAACGGGTTGGGTGGATTGGATATGTTGAGCTTGATTTTGACATATACCTAATTGTCCACATTGGATGAGGTTACACTTTGTCTATAATTTGTTGTGATTTTATAGGGCTTTGATCATTTGAGTCTTCTTACAGGTTTTGGATTTACTTCTTTAATTAGAAACTGCAACTAGTTGTTTCTACTCACTGCTGAGTTAAGAATGAAATATATACTTTTCTTACTTCTTTGATGATTTTATCTTCTTATGCTTGTACTCCATCATCTGAAATTAACAGGTATCTCTAAGTGGTCATTTGTTTGATAAGTTTCTCATAAACGAGGCGTTGGATATTATTGAAGCAGCAGGTGGCTCCTTCCACATGGTAAAGTGCCAAGTTGGTCAAATCACAAGTGATTCGTCATACTCAGAATTGGAGGTTACTTCATTTCTAACCTAGTTTTACCTTGAAAGAGAAGGAATTCTCAGTAAACATATAAATACAATTGTTTTATTAGAAGAATATTTAGATCAAAGAGAGTCAAAATGAAAAATCATTGCCTACCATGAGAAAAATTGTGGAATCTACAAACTTATTTGAAAGTGTTTGTCCGTGTTTTATATTTTCAAAGTAAAATTTATCTTCGTCCATTATTTTTGAAGATTCGGAAACAATCTCTCTATCTCTACGAGGTAGTGGTAAGGTCTACATACATACTACCCTTCCCACACCCCACTTGAGGGATTTCACTAGGTATGTTGTTGTTTTTGTTGTCTCTTTGAAGATCCAAGAGAGCTATTCAGTGAAAACAACCCTGCAATCATACACCACTAAAAATAGTCGGGGCAGCTATTCTATTTCACTACATATGCTGGAGGGATATGCATATTCTTGCATCATGCTCTAGCCACATGCACCAAACACGAATAAGAAACAGACATTACATAGTCTTCAAGATGTTAGCATTCCAAAACCCCCAAAACATAATGGTTGTCACTATACTTCTCTCACGAACATGTCATATTCCCATTATTTTAGCAGTGCTGCAGTTTCACTTCCTAGTGCTCTGCCCTTTTATCGTACTTTTATCTTCATGCTATAGTTGTTCTATTTGTTGGAGAAGTGTTCTCACAAGTGAATACAATCAAGCTACATAAATACTTCTCTTTGATCATAAAAATTCTGTGAACTTCTCGTAATTTCATGATTCTGTTACCTACTGGCATGCTTTGCTTTTCATAGACTGAAATATTTTAACGGAATAGAGCTTCTTAGCTTTGGCATAAGAGAGTTCAATCTTCTGATGTCTCATCTCTTTTTTCGAGATAGTCTGAAAGAAACAAAGCAATGAATTTCTCCTGAGAATTACACGGGCCTTTCTATAGACTATCAAGGTACCCAAAAACAAAGACGAAAAACACCAATTACTTTCTGGTGTCACTTTAAAACTTTCAGGTTCCTGTTGATAAATCCTAAAGCTACAGTTCGCACTGTATTGCTCGATTTTCAGTGTCAAAATAAAACTTCAAGTTGTGATTTTCATGCTATTCTTGGTTAAGGTGGAAATTAAGGTGTTTGTTTTTTGTGGTTTCTTCTGTCATGAATATTTACCTCTACGTGATGCAAAACTTGATGATTCTTACTTCCCTTTTGCTTTCATTATTTGGGACAGGTTGGAGCTGAAGATAAATCCGTTTTAGATAAAATAGTTGATTCTTTAACTTCCCTTGCTAATCCAAGCAACTCTTTGGGATCTCAAGACAAGGAAAACAACATATCTTTGAAGGTTGGGGAATTCCATGAAACAATCATGAATGAGAAGTATGACGCAAAGAAGGTCTTAATTTTAGGTGCCGGTTGGGTTTGCAGACCAGCTGCAGAACTTTTAGCATCAATTGGTAGCATGACATCTAGGCAATTGCCTAAATCATCTGTAACTGCTGATTTTGAAGAGCAAAGAAGGTCTTAATTTTTGGTGCTGGTCGGGTTTGCAGACCAGCTGCAGAACTTTGAGCATCAATTGGTAGCATGACATCTAGGCAATTGCCTAAATCATCTGTAACTGCTGATTTTGAAGAGAAAAATTGTGTCCAAGTGATTGCTGGTTCTTTGTACTTGAAGTGTGTGGAGGAGGTATGCATGTATATCAATTTTCATGTGACTTCATTGATCACTCTTATTTGAAAAGGAACTTCGTGATTTCATTTATGTACATTGGAAGTTTGATGGTGCCTTTTCACTAACAAAACTTCATATAAATCTGCGTCTTCATTGTCCTAATATTATATTTTTAAAGGATTGTGTAAGATTTATTTCTTCTTATGTTCTCGTCTTTTTTCCACATCACTCGTTGATACGCTCAAATTACACCTCCTCACAGAAGTATAAGCGATCGTTATCAAATAAAGAACCCAACTTGTAGGTTGGGATCGATCCCACGAGGAAAATGGTTTAGACTTTACTTTAACCAACAATTATATTCAATTAGTCAAATTATTTCCAGAAACAGGTAATTAAAGGGGG
>JAJONQ010027014.1:0-11756 GCA_036250385.1 Solanum microdontum | reverse complement strand
TAATTCTAAGACTCGATATTCAACTTTTCCCTATAATTTTTAATTCAGGTGATAGATTCAGTACTTTGCCAAGAAACCTTATAGAGGATATCGTAAGTCTCTTGCCTCTTCACGATGCAGCAAGAACTAGTATTTTGTCCAAATATTGGAGATATATTTGGGTCATCCGTCCCAATTTGCTCTTTGATCAACTCTTCTCCAATAAATTACTAACATCCTTTAAAGAAACAATAGATGAGATTCTCCTACAACATCTTGGACACATTTCAACCTTTTCTCTACATGTGGATTTGTTTTCATATGCAGACATTGATAGATGGATGCGTTATGTCACCAAAAATGGTGTCAACAACCTAACTCTTGACCTGTCAAATAATACTACTTATAAACTGCCTTCTCATATATTTAATTCTACAATACTAACATATTTGAATATCCACAACTGTTTATTCAAACCACCAAATTCTTTTCTTGGCTTTCCCAATCTTATAGACCTCAAAATGTTTGACATAACCTTTGTGCCAATCCAAGAGTTTTGTGTTATTAAACTCCCCCGTCTTGTCTGTTTGGCCTTGATATACTGTAAAGGTACTCAATACCTCCACATTGTTGTCTCATCTATGTTGGAGTACTTGGCTATTCGTGAGAGTCAATGTAATCTCAACCTAAATCAATTTATCAACTGCAAAAAGTTGACACAATTAGAACTTATGGTTGATAGTCCAATACCTGCCGATGAAAGATCAACTTATCAAAAGCTTATTTTTAGCCAGCCTACACTTAAGGAACTTAGTTTCTGTTCATTTGTCCTTGAGGTAAGAATCTGACATGTTTTACTTGGATACTTGTATTCAACTGTTCATATTCTTATTTTTGTTTTTGCTCTAAAGCTTTTGATGAGTGCAGTTACAGTTACAAAGGGGCTTCCTTTTACACTCAACTCCTTGTCGTATCTAAGGATGTCCGTAAACTTTGGCCAAATCCATCAGATTTCTTATACACTCAAGTTACTTAATAGTTTCCCCAACGTGATGAAACTTGATATTTTGGTAAGAAATGGTACATGTTATCCGATCTTTTTTTTATTTCATGTTTAAACATGAGAAACTAAAATGTTGTATATCTTTATACATTTAATTAGACATGATGTGATAGAGCTGATACAATTATGAAATCTCTGGACAGGCCAATCTGTTTGGACCGACCACTCGACAAGCTCACACATATCATTATGTATAATTTTGGGGGTTCACAAGTTGAACTGTTTTTCGTAAGGCTATTGTTGGCTCATTCTCCATCTTTGGTTAAGTTGATCATTAGTCAGTGGGAACCGTTTAGTGGAAAGTGAAAAAATAAATATCACCACAGAGTTGATGTGTTCCCCACATGCATCTCCGGAGGCACATCTATTGTATGTGACAGATCTTAATAAGTCAGTTTATTAAAGCTATTCTATGTGACAAATGCACTTTTAGGATTTTAATAAGTCTGTTTATCAATTTATTTGTGATTCGATGCTAGTAAGACTCATTGATTCCTTCTTTTTGTTGAAGAAGGATTGAATTGACAGAATTAGTAAAACTTGTGAGGTTGCTTCAATAAATATGCTTAGTAGATGTTAGAAGTTCAGTCTGTGTTGATGTGTGATAAGATTTGTACACCCTTTGCTACTGTCTTTGTGCATTTCTACCTTTTTGGTAACCATGGATCAAATGGATGAGGAAAGAACATGGGAACATTTTAAAGTATTATGAAAGATGGACGTAGAAAAAGCTTCTCCTATGCACGACATACTTCATATCATATGGTTCCCCTAAGGTAAGAATTTACATGTCGTTTTACTTGGATATCTTATATTCATGTGAGTCTAATTCTCTTTATTTGCTTTAAGCGCAGTTCCCCTTATGCTCTGCATTTAATTAAGATTTCCCCCAATTTAAATTAACTTCCGATTTGAGTAAGAAAGGTATGCATGCACTTTATAGAATATTACATTTATGGTCCTCATATTCTTTACATGAATTAACGAGCCTAAAATTAGCAGTGGATCTAGTATGTAATTTGAATTTGTAGAATTTCTAACCTCTCATATGAATAAATATAAGAAGCGAATTGTTATATATTCACAAACCTTATGATTTCTAACCAGCATTGAGGAAACATTCACTAGTAGTGTATTCTTTAAATAAAATGATCACCAAGAGTCCGAACAAGTAATGAAACTCAATTGACAATATCTGTCTCAGGGTGTGCTAATATGTCCTTGTAATGTTTTCTTTATTTCAAAGACAAATGCTTTATGATCTTATAGCAAGTTAATTGGGAAAAGATGTCTACAATAGTTTGTGTTCATTAATAACATTATTTGGTAACTTATCTGTTTGTTGGTATTTCCTTGTTATCACATATTGCTCGTGGAAAGTGTCAACTTGTGCATCAGTTGGACAAACAAGAATGAATAAGAAAGGAATGAATTGCCAAAATACACTGCACTAGATGTTTTGGAAGTTCCAGTCTGTGTTGATGTGTGTTGACAGGAGAGGATGAATTTTTTTCCCTCTGGAATGGTTGTTTGGTTCGTCAGAGCAAAGTCGGCGAATTGTGAGATAGCAATCTCAACAACGACAACATACCTATATCTATAATTTCGATAATTGCGCTTTATAACTAAAATTTTGTTTGCTACCGCTACAACAATAGAGGCTTTTAGCGACAATTAACATGCACTTTAGTGGCAATACAAATTGCCACTAAAACTTTTACCGGCATTTAGTTAATTGCCATTAGATCCAATGTCGCTCAAGGCTTTAGTGACAATTAAAAAGAGTGCCGGTAAAGGTACCAACTATTTCCGCTAAAAGGTTTCAATTTTAGCGGCACTAACAATAACCACTAAAACCACCTAGAATTTACATTTTATATTGTCACTAATGATGCACCTTATTAGACCATGTCCAACCCACCTCTATTTTACTCTCCATTCTCTATATTAGGAGAGTAAAATAAAGAATGGGCACTCCAACCCATCTTCATATCACTCTCTATTCTTCATATTTATAGAGGTGAATAGTTTGGAGAACTACTATTCACACTTCTATTTCACTTTTTTATTATGAAGTGAACCATGTTTCTTAGGAACAAACAAAATGGCGCACCTCATGGAGAGATACTCATCTGAATGAAACCCTTATCCAACAAATCCTTCAATTTCTGTTTCAGTTCCTTAAGTCTTGCTGGTGCCATACAGTAAGGAGGAATAGAGTTAGGTTGTGTAACAGGGTGAAGGTCAATACCGAAGTCTATTTCCCTTACTAGAGGAACACCCATGTAGATCATCGGGAAACACTTCCAGAAACTAATTTAGAACGAGGATCGACTCAAGAGCATGGATTTTAGAATCCGTATCCCTAACCCAAATGAGATGACAAACACAACACTTAGAGATCATATTTCTAGTTTTAAGACAAGAAACAAATTGACCCTTCGGAATAAAATTTCCGCCTTTCCACTCAAGGACAAGTTAATTTGGAAATTTAAACTTGACTACTCGATTTCTACAATCAACAGAATCATAAAAAGAATGGAGCCAATCCATACCTAGAATAACATCGAAATCTAACATTTCAACATCTACAAGATCAACATGAGTGACTCTATGGGATAAGGAGACATGAAAACTTCTATAGACTCTCTTAGCCACAATAGATTCACCAATAGGTGTAGAGATAGAAAAAGGGTCTATCAACACTTCCGAAAGAATATCAAACCTCATACCCACATATGGTGTCAAAAAAGAAAAAGTAGCACTGGGATCAAGCAAATCATAAACATCAAAATGAAAAACTTTCAACATACCGGTAACCACATCGGGAGATCCCTCTTGCTCATGACATGTTTGCAGTGCATAGAATCAGTTTTGCTTAGGAGCACTTGAACCCAAACCACTAGGTAGAGGTCGCCTACAATTGTTTCCCTTCTCAATTCTAGACGGACAATCTCTCAAGCGGTGACCACTTTTACCATAACCAAAGCAATTATCCGTACCCATCAAGCATTTTACCGGATGACTCTTGCCACACTTTTGACATATGAGAATCGAAGAACTATTTCCACCACCATTTCCTCCTTGAGGCTTGGGGTAAGACACCCTATCTTTGTTGAACTTTGAAGTCGGAGCATTGGAGGAAACTTGACCAAAAAACTTTGTCGGAACTAAAACGACCACGTTAGTCGAACCTTGAATGTGAAAAGTCAGCATCACCGGTCTTTGCCCTCTTTGCTTCCCTAGATCTTTCCTTAAGTTTCTCCTTTTCAATTCGTTGAGCATGAATTATTAGATGAGAAATGTCCATTTTATTAATGAGCATGGCGGTATGACATTCCTTAACCACCATCTCGGACACACCCGAAAAAAACTTACTCATCCTTGCCCTAGAGTCGGGAACCATAGTATGAGCATACCTATACAATTGTGTGAACTTCAAGGTATACTCTTTCACACTCATATTACCTTGACGAAGGTTAATGAATTCAAGTACCTTTGCTTCCTCATCTCAAGGGGAAAAAACCTATCAAGGAAAGCAACCTTAAACTTTTCCTAATGGATCTCAAACAATACATGTTCTCTATATTTCCTAATGAGACACATCTTAACAAACTAAAAAGATTCCTGGTGAATTGGCCTAATGTATGTTTACCTTCTTCATGACTAAGAATAATTCCAATGATATGACTATCATATCTATTATGTATCTGATGATGTGATGAAGAAGGGATGAGTTCACAATTGCAAGATAGGATCTGAAGCAAAGAAAAATAAATAAAAATTAGTAATTAGCAAACACAAAAGCTAAGCAAATACAAGAGAAATCTATAAAAAGGATTAGAAGTAAAAAATGATAACTACTTTTACAATATACATATATATATATATATAAAATGAAAATAACTATTCATATCCCAAAGATGAAGAGTCTATGCATTAGTTATACCGTTCAATTAGGTAAATGATTAGAAAACTGAAAATATTTAATTTAATATGGAAAAGTAACTAAATGCTCTGAAAATAGAAAATATTTAATCCAATATGGAAAACTAATTAAATTCTTTGAAAACAGAAAATAATATATGGTTTAAATAGCTGAAGTTGTATGGTTGCTGGAAAATGGGATTGAGCCATTGAAGAGACATAACTCATAATTGATAAATAAAAAATTAACTTTTGAGTTGGATTAATAATTAATAATTAATTAATATATAAAATTTATAATATTTTTTATATAGTGCAGGGATAAAATGGTAATCCAACTTTGTACTTTGGAGCTTCCCACTTTTAGTAATATATGATTTGGCGCGCTTCACACTCATAAACAAGACTCTACTAGACGTTGCTTATGAGACATCCTAGGACCTTTCTAAACCTTGTGTCACTCCCCGAGCCTACACCCTGGGCAGGAATGACACTCGAGAACCATTGCTGGCCCATAGCGAACCCTTGGCCTGACTTACTACTCAGCGGAAGACTTTACTCAACATTTAAAACAACTCAAAACATAGGTTAATAAATCAAACTTAGAATGCATAAAGGAAAACATTCGGCTGGCCATAAAGGCACTCAAGTATTATAATCAAAACAACTGAAATGAGTAAGACTAATGAACTAATAACGTCTAACTGTCTATGAAGCCTCTAATAAATAAGAGGGATATCGGGACAAGACCCCCGATCATCCTAACAACTAACTAAAAAAGCAATAAAAGGGAATCCTCCGAAAAGTAAGGAGGCTCACCAACTGACTCTGAGATGTTCAACTGGATTAACGAGGTGTTCGATGTTAATTCATATTTCCTATATCTGCATCATTAAATGATGCAGGCCAAATGACATCAGTACATTCAATGTACGAGCATGCGAGGGGAAATCTAAACATGACGTAAGCTTGAAATGAACTCTGAAAGAAACACTTACCTCAGTTTTATTCAACTCAATGGATACTCAACTTAATGCAAAAATAAACAACAACAATGGTGCAATTTATATAAAGCATTTAAAGTAGTAGATACATCTCAAAATATTGGAAAATACCATAATAACTCAGTTGTATATAAGAATACAAAAATAAACTTTGTTTGGGAGATTCTCTAACCAACAACCATCACTATAAGCTATGTAATGATACAACGTCTCACCCACGCTGCCTGAACTGTTCTATAACTTGCTGGGATATAGAATGCCTCAACTAAGTGGATCCACTAGTCTGTGGTAAAAAACATTAAGGAATCATCTGAAAAGTATGCCCTTTCTACCCACATTGGCTACATGGTTTATGGAGACATTGAGTTGTTATGAACTCGTCCCCACATCGGTGCAATACTACTCCCAAAATATACTAAGCTCATATTGTTAAAAACAAAAACACTTTCTTTGGTTTGAGATAATTACTCAAAAACTAGCTCAAAGGCTCTCTTGGAAATCAGTGTTTCCTCTCTTGTTTAAATGTGAAAACATTTACTCTTTAGGAATACTTAGTTCACATATAATTTTTTTGAAGAAATGAACTTCATTTGTTACTCTTACTTAACTCAAAACTCAAGTCTTAAAACAATTTTAAAACATTTACGAAAGACTTCTTGAAAGAACTGTAAGAACTCTCTAGACTTGGCTCTTATGGATTCAAGGTTATGATTCATGTTTGTCGATGATTTCTCGATGTTTAGAAGTCATTTAGAGTAGTTAGAATTGATAGGAAGTGTTAGTGTACTTTAGAAGGACTCAAACGGGCTAAATGATGAAAAACGGGTTGGGGCGGATGATCCTGGCGCGCCGCGCCATCCCCAAGGTTCAGAGGCCACTTTTTGGTGCACTGCTAGCGCCCCACGCCAGCCCTGCTGGAGTATTAGTGGCGCGTCGCGCCAGCTTTCCCCCCAGGTAAACTCGACGAATTTTTCTTTTCATTTTCTAACCTTAATTGGATTAAATTCAATTCTTTTTCTCAATATCTCTTTAGATTCGCATACCCAAAACATGTACACAAGGATCTAACTCAACGTTACTCTTAAAATTGATAAAACCATCTCAAGAAACTCATCAATCCCATATAAGTTCAAGAATGAAAGCTATTCAAGAACTCAACTCAAGAACATGAGATCCTCAATATTTTAGGACGAAAATTACACTGAAATAAACATGTTTGGCATATGGGTGAATGGACTCAATTCTATGGGAACTCACATACCTCGTAGGATCGAATCCTTGGGGAAATCCGCAATCAATTCCTCAAGAAATCGATGAATCTTGACCTTTTCTTCTCCTTTTCCGTCTTGAGTTCTTCCTCTAAAAACCCTAGCGTGATTTTGAAATTGTGTAAACTGAACCAATTCAGTTTAGACCCTAATTTAATTACTAAAAACGAATTAAATTAATTGGGCATGGAAAAGACCAAAATACCCCTTTAAAATCCTGTTAGCTTTACTTTTGTAGACAGCCCCAACTTTGAACGGGGATATCTCCCTCATATGAGCTCGAAAATTAGCAAACACAGTGGTGTTGGAAAGATAATTCCAAGACCTTTCATTTTATATCTTATGGCTCACCTAAAACATCCTGTAGTGAGAGTTATGGTTGTTTGAAGTTGACCCAAAACTCATACTTAACATAACTTTGCCAAATTTTTCAGATTTTCATACTTTCCAAAAATGGTTCTTTCTAATTCTAACTCTTTAAAATAGGGAGGTTACAATATCTCCCCCTTGGGAATATTCATCCTCGAATGATATCACTCTAAGTAGGCTAAGGATGTAATATCTAACATTCAGCTCAAACACCCAATAAGCAAATCTAACACATTCAGTATATCAATTTAAAGAGTACTACGAAGAGAAATAGTACCTTGATCTGGAATGTCTCTGGACTTAAAGAGATGTGGGTATCTCTTCTTCATGTCCTCCTCAGCCTCCCATGTAGCTTCCTCAACAAACTGATTTCTCCACAAAACTTTGACCGATGCTACTTCCTTGGTCCTCAACTTGTGAACTTGGCGATCTAGAATCTATATTGGAATCTCCTAATAAGATAAGCTATCCTTAATACCAATATCTTCAGTAGGTATAATCAGTGAAGGATCACCTATAAATTTTTTCAACATAGAAATGTGGAACACGGGATTAATTGTTGTTAACTCTTGCGATAGCTCCAATTCATAAGCTACATTACCAATCCTTTTGGATATTTTGTAAGGGCCAATATACCAGGGACTAAGCTTCTTCCCCTTCTTACCAAATCTCATAATGCCCTTAATGGGTGAAACATTCAATTATACCCAATCATCTACTTCAAACTCTAAGTCCCTTTTACTAACATCAATATAGGATTTCTGACGACTCTGTCCTATTCTCAACCTTTCTTTAATAACCTTCACTTTCTCCATAGCTTGATGAACTAAGTATGGTCCTATCAACCCAATTTCACCATCTTCAAACCATCCAATAAGAGATCTGCATCTTTTCCCATAAAGAGCTTCATGAAGAGCCATCTGGATGCTAGAATGATAACTATTGTTGTAAGAAAAATCAATGAGATGTAGGTGATCATCCCAATTACCCTTGAATCAATCACACAAGCCCTCAACATATCTTCTAAAGTTTGAATAGTGTGCTCTGCTTGACCATCTGTTTGAGGATGAAAAGCAGTATTCAAGTTCACCTTTTGAACCCAAGCCTTTCTGAAAAGATTTCCAGAATGGTGCAGTAAATTGTGCACCTCTATATGATATAATCGAAACTGGGACTCTATGAAGTCTAACTACCTCTTGAAGATACAACTTGGCATAATCCTCTGTTGAATGGATAGTCTTTACCGACAAAAAGTGGGTTGATTTTGTCATTCGATCAACAATCACCCAAATAGAATTATGTTGCCTGCGAGACCGCAGAAAACCAGTAAAAAAGTCATATTGATCATCTTCCACTTCCATTTCGGAATCTCTATATTCTGACCCATACGACCAGCCTTTGATGCTCTACTTTAACTTGTTGACAATTTCGGCACTTAGCAATGAACTCACCAATACCTTTCTTCATACTATTCCACCAATATACTTCTCTCAAGTCACAGTACATCTTTGTGGAACTCAGATGAATGGAATATTTGGAGCTATGAGCTTCCTCCATGATCCTCTCTTGGAGTTCATCCACCCTTGGTACACATAACCTACATTGATACCTCAATACGCCATCTCCCCCGTTGTTCAAAAGCCATTAATTTTTGCTTATGAACGTTTGCCTTTAATTCAGGCAAAATAGGATCTTGGTCTTGTTTCTCTTTAACTTCAGACACTAATGATGTTCAACCCCATTCATCACCACCACTCCTCCTTCATTGGAATCCATTAGTCGAACTTCTAATCGTGCAAGTCTATGCACATCTTTCGCTAACTCCCTCTTTTCTTCTTCAACATGGGCATTTCTACACATAGACAACCTACTCAAAGCATCAACAACAACATTAGCCTTACCTGGGTAATATAGAATACTCATGACATAATCCTTGAGTAACTCTAACCACTTCCTCTGTCTGAGATTAAGTTATTTCTGACTAAACACATACTGAAGACTCTTGTGATTGGTGAACACATCCATATGAACACCATCAAGGTAATGACGCCATATTTTCAAAGAAAATACTATGGTAGCCAACTTTAGATCATGGGTTGGGTAATTCTTCTCGTGGACTTTCAACTATTTGGAGGCATAAGATATAACTTTACCATTCTGCATTAACACACAACCCAATCCAACTCTAGACGCATCAATACACAACAAAACCTTGCATACCTTCTGGTAAGGTCAATACTGGAGCAGTATTCAATCGCTTCTTCAATTCCTAAAAGCTTGTCTCAGAAGCTTTAGACCATTGAAACTTAACTGTTTTTCTGAGTCAACCTGGTCAAACGGGACAAAATAGATGAGAACCTATCGACAAACCTTCTATAATATCCAGCCAACCCCAATAAACTCCTAATATTAGTTTGAGATATGGGTCTAGGCCAATTCTGCACGACCTCTATTTTCTGAGTATCAACTCTAATTCCATCACCGAAAACAATGTGGCCTAGGAATTCCACAGACTCAAACACAAACTCACACTTAGAGAACATCGCATACAACTCTCTATCCTTTAGAGTTTGGAGAACTATTCTAAGATGGGTAACATGATCTTCCTTACCCCTCGAATAGATTATGATGTCATCAATGAATACAAAACAAACATATCTAAAAAAGGCTTGAATACTCTATTCGTAAGATCCATGAATGTTGCAGGAGCATTGGTCAAACCAAAGGACATAACTAGGAACTCATAATGACCATAACGGGTCCTGAAAGCTGTCATAGGGATATCACATTCCCTTACTCTCAACTGATGGTAGCCTGATCTGAGATCTATCTTAGAAAAACAAGTGGCATCCTGAAGTTGATCGAAGAGATCATCAATTCTTGGAAGAGGATACTTATTCTTGATATAGCCCTTGTTCAACTAACGGTAATCTATACACATTCTAAGGGAACCATCCTTCTTCCTCACAAATAAGACCGGAGCACCCCAAGGTGAGACACTTGGTCGAATAAAGCCTTTTTCAAGGAGTCTTTCAACTGCTCTTTTAACTTTTTTAACTCTGCTGGTGCTATCATATATGGTGGAATATATATAGGACTAGTATCGGGAATAAGATCTATACCAAAATCTAGTTCTCTCTCAGGAGGGACTCCGAGAAGATAGTCTGGAAAGACCTATGGAAACTCACTCATACTGGAACTGACTCAATAGGAGGTGTCTCAACACTAGAGTCCTTAACTCGGACTAAGTGATAGACACAACCCTTGGAAACTAACTTTCTCGCCTTAAGGTACGAAATGAAGTGACCTTTAGAAACTGCTTAACTACTCCTCCACTTAAAGACTGACTCATTAGAAAATTGGAACTTAACAACTCAAGTTTTACAATCGATTGAGACATAAAAAGCATGAAGCCAGTCCATACCTAGAATGAAATCAAAATTTACCATGTCTAACTCAACTAAATCAGCCATGGTGCTCTTGTGATTGATGGAAATGGTACAATCACGATAGACTCTCTCAGCTAGAATAAACTTACCAACAGGTGTAGAAACATTAAAGGGCTCAAGATGTTTCTCAGGAAGAATATCAAAATTCATCACAACATAAGGAGTCACAAAAGATAGACTTGCTCCTGGATCTAGCAAAGTATAAACATGAAAAGTAAAGACTTTGATCATACCAGTGACAACATCTGGAGAATTTTCTTGCTCTTGGCGACTAGTGATGGCATATTGGTGGTTTGCTCCTCCGCCAGTCCCTGAAATAGCTACTCTAGGTGCAGCCTTGTCTGGTGGAGCAACTGAAGAAGATTGGGCTCTATTGCCCCTATTCCCATTACCTTGCCTGTTCTTAGGGCACTCTTTCATGAAGTGACCCTCTTTACCACACTTGAATCAACCATTAGAGCCATCGCGACAAGCACCTGGGTGGTTCCTACCATACTTAGCATATATAGGAGCCCAATTACCTCCTTGTGCCACACTACCCTGAGACTGAACAGGTCTAGCTCTGAAATTCTGCGAATTCTGACTATTGTACTCACCTTTGATCCTTGATGCATGTGCACTAGCACATAATGGAGCAGGTCCCTTTTGCTTTTGTTGTAAAGAAGACTGGTTCACATTACTCCTTTGCTGCCTGGAT
>JAJONQ010027013.1:0-25697 GCA_036250385.1 Solanum microdontum | reverse complement strand
TGACTTTGAAAACATTTTACCCATGAACCCATACCTAGAATAGAAAATAGAAGTTTTGTTCTTTGAAGACTTTTGAAACCCTTTTTAATGGACTCCTTTAAGGAAAGATAATCAAGGATCAAGGGTCACCATATCTTTGCTAAGATTCCCCAAGAAATTTGATGAAGAAACCACCTTCAATCCAAGCCCTAGCTCCAAGTTCTTGACCTTCTTCAATGGAGGATTGTAGAGAGAGAAATATTTGAGAGGAGGTGGGTTTCTTTTTAATTCTAATTGGAGTGACTTAATTGGAAGAATTTTGGTCTAAAAAGGTTTTATAATTTATAGTAAAGGTAAAGAATAATAGGGACTCAACATAGGAAAAGAATTAAGGACCCACAAAGTTAAACTTAAAAGTTTTCACTAAACCCGTCTAAGTTCGTCCTTTTTGACAATGCTTCACTATTTCGGGCATAACTTTTTACTCCGAGATCGGAAAAGGGCAAACTCAGTGGCGTTGGAAAGAGGACTCAGATACCTTTAATTGGATAGGTAATGGTCCACCTAATTCGTTTTGATCTAAAAGATATTATCATTTGAAGTTGACCCTAAAAGTTGTAACTTTAAAAATCTGCCCTTTGCCCGTCTATCCCAGTGGGATCACTCAAAGTCTGGTCAAATGGGCAGTCCACTAGGCGACCATAGGGCATAAGGGCGACTCGCCAACCCCTTAGGCGATCTAGCAGCCCTATCGCCAAACAGTCCTTCCAAGGACAAGGCTTCTTTCACTCTAACTCGCTAGCCTAGGCCGTTGCTTGCAGACTATGATGCCTACCTAGCTCCATTTAAGTTCTAAAACAGCATAAACATCAACCTAAGTTAACACTAACCCAAACATCAAGGTTCTAGTTCATTCTATCATTTTTCGAGTCGTTACATTTCCCCCACTTAGGAACATTCGTCCTCGAATGACATTTTAAACTCATTAAGGGAAAAACAATTCAAGACTAGCAGCCCAACAATCTTAACATGTCAACATAAATGCTTAACCATAGGAGGAACGATCAACTTCACATCAAGAGGCGCAAACGAACTTCATACCAATGAAGCAAGTAGGAACTACTTCCACAAACTTATTGTGCATCAAAACTTCCCCTTTCTCATTTTTTTTTCTCATTGGAGGAACTTCCTTCTCCAATCACATCATGCTCACTACAAAATCATTAAGCTCATTATGCAATTACTCTCAAAAGCACAATTAGGCAAATTTTCACTAAAGCATATTTAGGCATGTTCAACATTTATCCTCATGAAGCATATAGACAACTCAACTAAATGCACATCAACATGAGAAACACATTTATGAAAACTCATTTTATCATTTAGCAAGAATTCAAATAGAACATGCATAACATAAGGAGACCATGGAAACTCATTTTCACACAAGACTCCAAAACATTAAACAAGCTACTAGGAACTCTTGGTCTCAAGCGTGAGTAAGAAAAGAAGGAACGAGATAATGATATCAACACTCTCAACAACCTTGCTATTCAACAAACCTTCCCCCACTTAGGAGAAAACCCAACTAAGGCAAACATGAAAAACAACAACATAGAAACCTCATCAAGACATTCATGACCATAAGGAACTAAAACTTACCGGTGCCTTTATTCGGATTAGCTTCTTTGTCCTTGCTAGCTTGGAGAGCATAGAAACGACCATAATTTGGAGGGATAGGAACCGTTCCATCTTTAGAAGCTTGCTTGGCTTCCCTTCCTCTAGCCATAAGAGTAGGACAATCTTTCACCTTGTGATCATTCTTCCCACAACCATAACACCCATTAGTACCGGCTAGGCACTTCCCATAGTGCCTCTTGCCACAAGTGATGCAAGTAGGTTTAGAAAATTGAGATCCACCATTTTTTTCTTGGTTAACCTTAGGAGCACTTGAAGAATATTGGTCTTGAGTCCTCTCCTTGAACTTAGGTTGACCTTGCTCATCGGATCTATCCCTCTTCACATCCCTATTCATCCTCTTAAGTTTGGACTCCTCAATGGATTGAGCATACGCTATGAGCCTAGAAATGTTCATGTCATTATGGAGCATTGCCGTACGACACTCTTCCTTGACTAGGTCGGATACACCGGTCACAAACCTACTCATCTCATCCCTAGGGTTTGACACCAAAGATGGAGCATTCTTAGACAATTGGGTAAACCTCAAGGAGTACTCTTGCACACTCGTATTACCTTGCCTAAGGTTGATAAACTCCTCAACCTTACACTCCCTCTTCTCACGGGGAAAATACCTACCAAGGAAAGCTTCCTTAAACTCCTCCCATTCTATATGTTCCGCTCCCACCGGCCTATTAGCCTTCCATTGAGTTAACCAAATTTGGGCAACATCTTTCAATTGATAGGAGGCAAGCTCCACCTTTTCTTTTGAAGTCACCCCCATAGCACTCACTACCTTATACACTTCATCCAAAAATTCTTGGGGATCCTCTCCCACCTTAGAACCTAGAAACACCGGAGGATTCATCCTCACAAAGTCCATCAACTTAGAAGCTATAACATTCACCCTAGGCCCCACATCTCTAGTCGCTTGAGTCGCCATGGCTCGGGCCAAGATTAAGAAAGCCGACCTAATCTCTTCATTGGTCATATTCGGAACTCCTATCGGAACTTGGACGTCTTGAGGACCTTGGGGAGGAACTTCCTTATTCACATCCTCTTCTCCTACTCTCCTTGCGGGTCTCCCTCCTGTATTCATATACTATAAACACAAGAGAAAGATTAAGATAAGAACATTTATAGAACCACACCGTAAGGCACAACTTTAAGAATATGAAAGAAGTGTAACTTCTAGCATCCTATAGCCTCTCGCTCATAGATGTGTCGCGACCCACACCGATGAACAAGACTCTACTAGACGTGGCTTGTGAGACTTTGATCCTAAAAACCATTTCCAAAATCTTATTATTTTGTAGGTTTACTACCATAGGGAAAGAAATCAAGGGGATTAAAACAAAGCGAGAAGAATGAATTAATCAACAATACTAAAGAAAAGCGGTTCGAATCCAAACAAAGCTCAGAGTCCATTGAGGAATCTGGATGTTGATATGCAATACCGATCAAGTGTTGAATTGGACAACAAATTCAGGATTAAGAGAGAACAACTTGCAAATGAATGCATTGATAGAGCTAAGAAAGAGGAGGCACTAATACCACATGAAAGAAAGAATTCTGAGGATTTCATTCCACAACAAGGAAAGAGTAAACTGCTTGGGCACAAATCAGTAATTCAATCATCTTCAAGGGAAGAGCTTAGAACCTCACATATGATTGCAGGGAAAGGACAAACTAAACAGAGGTTATTTCAATCTGGAGAGTCCATTCAAGAGAAAGAAATTAAAGTTCCTATGAATAACTCTAGGTTCCAAACGTCATTCAAGGAAGGTGTTACTGCTTCAGTACATATGACCAGAACAACACTAGGTAATGGTACAACATGATATTGAGGATCTACTGAACTTCAAACAAGTGAAGAGGAAGTCGGTCCGACCAGCCACCAGTATTGATCTGTTTCTAGATAAGCAACAGATACACAATGAACATGATATTCATGATCCTATTATTAATAAACACAACAAAGTATTGGATGATCTTGCGGATCAAGAAGAACTCAGTGGAGATGAATGTGATGTCAAAGAGGAAATTGACATTGATTGTAGTACAAATGGTATGTCTTAAAGCTTGTAAGATTTAGTACTCGTTATAAAAAAATATCTTATTTCCTGTCTGTTATATCAATCTACAAATATCGAAGTCAAAAAATGTTCGAGGACAAACAACATGTAAGGATATTCACGCAAGAAATTTGGAAGAAAGAAAGGAGGTGACATTTGATAAAGGACAAGCAGTGGGACCAACTAATAAGATAGTGTCACAATTAAGCAAATTCATAGGAACAATTGCAAGGAATCCTAGATTCATCATCTTAATGTACTCTAGTTGGCATGCGGTGCCAAAGGATACTAAAAAGCGCATGTGGGAATATATCAATGTAGGAACAATCACTCTTGAGATTGCATATTTTATTATTTGTTTTTACTTACTGAAGCTAAATATATTTTATTTTGCATAGTCAAAATTTCTAATTCCAGTAGAAGGAAAGAAGTGGGTGATGACTGGTCTTCGTGATGCTTGGAGGCGACACAAGCAAAATATTAAAGAGATTTTTTTTGATGAAAATAGTGCCCTTGAGGATATGCTAGCAAAACGTCCTGATGGCATTCCAAATAATCAATTCCACCAGTTGATCGAGTATTGGAAACACCCAACTGTTCAAGTAAGGCTAAAATAGTGCATTTCTACTCATCGACATATTTTGCATCATATCTATTCCTTTTTTATTTATCAATTCAATTATCTCTTTTTATTCAATAATAGCCATATGTGAGATGAATTCTCAATACAGGAAAAAACAAAAGTGAAGGCATCGAATGGGACCTATTAATTTTGCAAGAGTACGTGTGGCATTGGTAATACTTAGCTGACATTTCTTCAAAAATCTGAATTTCATTTTTTTGTACTTTATTAGAACATACTGATGTTTTTTTAATCTTTTTTACTATAATCTGTAGCGTGCAGCCAAAGACAACAACGAAGAACCATCAAAGCCTGAAATGTTTAATGCAGCTCGTACTAAGACGGGAAAGGAAATCCAGGCTGATACCCAAGTTGCAATAGTAAGTTTTTTAAAGAGGATTAGTAGTGAATTTGATTCAGACATAAATTTTATATATTGTGGGGAGTTTGACTCCATTGAATTTTATCATGTATGTCTTCTTCTTCTTCTTCTTCTTCTTCTTCCTCTTCTTGTGCAAGTGCGAGGAGATATCAATTCATTTTTGATGTCGCTGAATTGGTTGGTATGAAAAGTTGTCAGATTTTTTTAGTTCTTGATCGCTATCATAGGACTGGAAATGAAATAGTACTTACAATTCACTATGGATGCCAATTTTATTCAATAGGCTGAACTTCAGAATCACCAAAATTCTAGGGAAATAGCTAATGATGCATTTAGGGCAGTGTTTGGAAAGGAGCAGCCTGGTCGACTTAGGTGCTATGGTAGATTAGTGACAACAAGTTCTTTGAAGAAAGATGTGGAAATTAACAATTTAAAACAAAAGCATGCCAATGAAATCACTTCTCTAAAGGAAGAATTCAGAGAAGAAATGTGACATTTATTCACTCAATTGCTGCAAAACAACCCTGCATTGAATTTTTAAGATATACCAGGGTGTGTTGGATCTAACCTTGCTTCACCTATTGATGCAAGTAGCGCACAAGCTGTAAGAGGCACAAATCTTCCACATTCTTCAGGGTCAGCTCATGATTCGGTTCTTCATAAGGTATTTTGTATTTCACATTCTCTGTTGTAGTTGTGTACTTTTTTCCCCTGTTGGTTTACTGCTTTGAACTGTGATGGTTGTTTTGAGAGATGGTTTTAGTTTTCATTGCTCAAACTGATTCTCATAGTTAAAGATGTCCCTTTTAGATTTCTTCGAAGGTTAGAGATTTTGTTGTATTTTTGTGAGTGAGTTTGTTGTTACTTGTGATAGTTAAGCTCTGTTCTGATGTGGTTTGAGTTGTCATCCTGTTGTTGTTGGTTCTTGTTTCTAGGAATCTGTCTTTCTTAAATTTTCTGCACTGGATTGATATTTAATTACTGTCAAGCTGTAAAATGGAGACGAATAGGAAAAGGGAAAGAGAGAGGAAGTATAGTGATCTTACTCATGCTCGATGACAACGTCCGCGAAAAATTCAGTAGGATTGAGCAGTTGTCGGTGAATAAAACAGAACAAGAAAGTTAAAATGGTTGAAGGTTTTTAACAACCTTGAAATAAATCAAAGAAATAGGAATATTATGTTACCTCCAAATACTCAGAGGCTCCTACAGGTTCCCATGCTGCTAAACTGTCATTTTTACTCTACGATTTTATTTAAAATGGATCTTATTATAACTTTAATACATAGGTTTCTCTTGAATTTTTTGCCATAGCAGAAAACAACTTCAGATTAAATGATTCATGACCCTAACTTGTAGCATTGACCTGAGACCTGTCTGGAACTTGCTGTTTATTCTGAATGTGATGCTGAGGGGGTAGTAGGGGCTCTATGGTCTAGACTATGGTCAATGAGAGTGTTCTCATTCCCAACATGATGTCAGTGGTTGACTTATTATTATTTTATGTCTCCATTGTATCCTTATTTTTTGAATTCTGATTTTCAGCTCCTTTTTGATTGATTGGTTGATCCTACATAGAAAGATCAATGAAATTATTAGAAGTAGGGAGTGCAGAATTAATAGTCATACTTGTGTGGTGAGTCTGTTGCTGCTGCAATGTTTCCTTAGGAGATTTTGGTTGGTGCTGCTGGTATTGTGAACTGGTGTTTCCATACTCTCTATTTGTGTATTGCATTTGCGGGTTTCTGGAATCTTGTTTGCCTTGTTCCCCTTTGTTTTTGTTCTTCCTATCAGCGTCCAACTCTTTTATTTTTTAAAATTCCTCATCTCTTTCTTGTTTATGTCTGTGATACTAGTGCTAACATTCCTTCTCTTTAGTCAATTCATATGGTTAGTGAGTTTATTTATGTGTTTCCTACCTATCTATCGAGTCTTCATCTTGACCCTGATATTGATTTTATGATTGGCGTTGAGTTGGGTACACATAGAGTTTCTAATTCCCCTTACGAATGGCTCTAACTGAGTTGAGGGAGCTTAACGAGCAGCTCTAAGACATCTTGGGAAAGGGGTTTGTTAGACCGAGTGTATCTCTTAGGATGCACATGTCCTATTCATGAAGAAGAAATAATGGTACCTTGTTATGTGTATTAACTATAGGCAGCTGAACAAGGTGACCATCAAGAACAAGTATCCCATGCCCTAAATTGATGATTCATTCAACCAGATTCAGGGTGTAGCGGTGTTCTATAAGATTGACTTGAGATTGGGCTACCACCAACTGAGAATTAGGGTGGCAGACATCCTTAAAACTTCCTATAAGACTCGATATGGCCATTTGATGAGTCAGGAATTTCTACTCATTTAGGAATTATTAATAAATGCTTTAGTGTCCTAAATTCCTATTTTATGCTCATAACAGATGTTGAGATGTTGATTGATATGCTCAAATTACACCTCCCTAAAGAAGAATAAGCGATCGTTATCAAGTAAAGAACCCAACTTGTAGGCTGAGCTTGATCCCATGAGGAATATGGTTTAGACTTAAACTTAACTTATGATTCTATTCGTTTAGTCAACTTATTTTCGAGACAAGTAAGTAAAGGGGGGGGGGGGTTGTGTAACAAATAATTGATTATAGTTTAGAGAACAAGTGAGCAAGATTCAAACTTTAGTTGTTATCAATGAGAGAAAGAAACTAGGGTGCAAGTGTTCCTATAAGCTCATAACACGATAATCCTAGTAGTAGTAATCCTTTCCTAGTGTATCACATGCAAAGTGGAAAGGTATGTATCCCTAAATCCTTGGTCCGGAAAATAGAGATTTGGCTACGTGTGTATAATTTACTAACCCTTACCTTTACCTAATATTAGACATCACATCAATGTATGGCTTAGTTTTCACCCTTGCACCAATTGACATTAGACAATTCAATAGTATCACACTAAATCTATGTTGATAATTCTTTTCTTATTAACTACCTCCTTGGTCCGGCAAGTAGCAACAAGGCGAGTTCTAATGTTGGCAACCATTAAAAAGACTTCTAAACAAAATAATTATCAATGCATGCAACAACACTATTCAAGAATTACTTAGTTACTATTCATACTTTGTTAATCTCTCATGGGTTCCACAACCCTAGTTGTGGATTTAGTTACCCATACTAGCAAGAACACAATTCATATTTTTAGATGTAGAATTTATGAACTTACTTAATGAGTAGACGAAACCCATAATCTCCAATAGAAAATCGAAGCAACAATCTTTATAAACCAAAATTAGGAAATCAAATTGCTAATGTTTGCAAGTTAATTCTCAAGAACACACCAAGAACTAAAGTTAAACAATAGTATCTAACAACCAAAAATGAGGTTTACATACCCTATTTATAGAAAAACTTGTCCCAAATAAAAAGAAAATGAAATAAGGAAATATATTGTTGGACACGACTTCAATCGATGAGACTGACCTACAGACTGTGGATCGACCTATGGTCCAAAGGTCCCTTCCGTAGCCCAAGACTTAGACTTTTTCCACAGAGGTTGGAACCTTCAACTTTCTAATGCAACCGACAGACCTGTAGAATGGACCGTAGGTCAACCTACGGTCCATTGGTCCCTTCTCATGGCTCTACTAGAATTTTTCATCAGGTACTGAAACTCAAACTTTCTGATACAAACAACGGCTATGCAGGACGGCCTGTGGGTCGACCTATGCTCCGTAAATGGCTTTGCTAGTTCCACACTTGGTCAAGACCTCCCTGATGCTCCATCTACCTAACCAACCTACGGAGCGTGACTGGACCTACGTTCTGAAGGTCACCTCCGTAGATGGCTCATTTTATAGAATTTCAGCTGATGTCTCTCTCGACCTCGTCCAAGTCTATTTCCTACAAATATAGCACATTAAACATTAATTCTAATACAAAATGGCCCTAGACTGTAGCGACCCTAAAAATCGATAGGTGAAAATAGAGCCTAACGTATGAATCTTAAAAGTTTAAGCATAAATTGGAGTTATGAAATTTTCCAAAATTTGGCTAAGTATAAGTTCAAGAGAGGGTTCAAGGAAGGCGAAAGGCATCACTGCCCTTCGAAGATCCCTTGAACTTTGCCTTAGCCGGATGGTAGACTATTCCAAGGCCCTTAGAAGCTCCATTGGTAATTGCCTTAGTTTTAATTGGACAATCCAAGGGAGGCATAAAAATGGGTAATTTCGTAATTTCCTTTTTGGTCTAAATTAAATGGGTATAACCTATATTATTTTTTATATAAATATATAAATATGATATGACTAGGTCATTTGAATACACCCATGGATATGCCTTATCTTTAAAAAGCCAAAGGCAAAGTCCAAGGGAGGGTCCAAGGCTAGTGGATCACTTCAAGGACCTTAAATGCTCCCTT
Organism: Solanum microdontum; assembly: GCA_036250385.1. Classification (NCBI taxonomy): domain Eukaryota; kingdom Viridiplantae; phylum Streptophyta; class Magnoliopsida; order Solanales; family Solanaceae; genus Solanum; species Solanum microdontum. Next base: position 16,562 of record JAJONQ010027013.1, on the reverse strand, counting down.
GGACTTTGCCTTAGTTTTATTTCGTAAGTCCATGTGGGCAAGGGGCATTTTTGTAAATATTATTTTTAAGTTAAATTAAGTTGTGGGTCATTGTTTTAAATGTTTTTAAGTATTTTAAGTGTATTTACACATTTAAATGGTATTTCAGAATTCATTCTTCATTTTTTCCCATAAACAAAACCCTTCTCTCCTAAAAAGTTCTCTCTAGAACTCCATTGAAGGTGAAAGTCAAGTTCAAGCTAGGGTTGAAGGTTTCAAGTGTTTTCTTCTCAAAATTCGTGGGATTCATGAAGGTTAAGTTATGGGGACCCTTTATCCTTGATTCCTCTTCCATTCAAGGAGCCAAATCAAAGTGTTTTGAAAGTTCTTTAAATAAACTCATAAAAACCCAAATTTCGATTCTAGCATGGGTTCTTGCATTAAATGATTTTTAATGATGATTTATGTTATTATTGATGTTTATTGATGTTTTAAAGAAAATTCCATGAACCCATGTCTTCCAAATTTTCCTAAATTTGGCCATAAAGTGGGTGTATTAATTTTTATTCGATGATGATAGATTTATGTTTAGATTGTTGTGGGCTATTGATTTATGCCATTAACTAAATATAATTGTGTAGAATTGTTAGTGAATTGAGTAATTGGGTTCATAGCCTTGAATGGGCATTTTGTGAATTAATCTTCATGATGATTATTGAATTATGTTTAGATTGAATTGTATTATTGGTTTCTATTGTTATCTATACATATTTTATGGTGAATGGTGGTAGGATTTAGTAATGGTGATTATGAATTTGGAGAATGGTAAGCTGGCCTAACTTCATTGTTAATGTAAAGTTGATTTAGAATTGTGATAGATTAATGTGTGATCCACCGATGGTGGAGGTGTTTACTTATTGAATGTATTATCATCATGGCCTTGAAGGCATTATGTGAATAATTGAGTATTATCATGATATTGTGTTGTGAATGTGATGTGAAGTAGTTGAATGAGAATCTAATGAAGTAAAGGTAATCGTGTTGTGAATCTAAAGGTGTTCATGTGATCTCAAGGTGATCTTGTATAAAGTGTTATTGTATTGTGATTGAAAGTATGTTCTCTTTAAATATTCATATGTGATGATGTTGGACTATGAAGAGTCCCTATATGGTAATGTTGTGACTTTCTTGGTAGACTTAGATGTCCCTTCTTGTTACTTGAAAGCTCATGAATGAATGAATGTCTAGGATCGATAGACCTAAAGATGGTGCCCTTCTATAAATGACAAATGAGGCATTCAAGGTTATGTCTTCAACCGGTAGACCTAAGCATGGTGCCCCTTCATGATGAGTCTAGGACCATATGGGAATGTGAAACCTTGAAGGGGTAGACCTAATGATGGTGCCTTCTTCTTGTGTGAAATGATAGACTTAGAGTTGGTGGACCGGAACTGTAGAAAACTCTCTCTAAGAAAGTCAATGAGCTATCCTTAATGAACCTTGATTGGTAGATCCTTGTGGTGCCCTTCTTGGTAGAAGTACTTTGGGTCGGTAGGCCAAATGATGGCAACCTCTCTCGTACTCATACATGTGAATGAAAAACTCTATAGGAACTAAGGCTAAGCACCGAGTGGACGTGGTTAGGATAGTGGCCCTACTTTAATATGAGACTAGGGCACAATGAACATCCTTGGACATCTCTTAAACCATGTGCCTACATGGGTTGCTTATTAGTTCTACCTTTGGCAAGTAGAACATCCTCCACGGTGTGGGATATTATGACACCGGATTCCATGCCTAGCTAGTATGGTCTATGTCGGTTAAAGCCTATTCCCATCATGTGTGATGTGCAGTCTAGTTATTGCATAGGTTCTACGACGTGTATGTAGTAGTATGGGATGTTATCTACACATGGCACGAGTAGGCTTTGAAGATACTAAAGTGAGTTCCCTAAGCCTTAATGACTAATACGTGAAAGTCCTCTAAATGCATGGATGTGTCCTAACTGTCTCTAATGATGAATGTTGACTTAATTGTCTAAATGAAATCATGAATGAGTAGCTTATATGATGAAATTGGATACTTAGCATGTTGTGTTGAAATGTGAAGGTCTTTGTCTATTGTAGCCTTGAGGAACACTTAGGTGTGTATGAAGAGGTTGTATGGGCGGCCACTTCATGTCTTACTTAAGTGTGGCTTAAGGTAACTTTAGATAGAGGTTCTAAGATGATGAAATGGCTTACTTGATGAATATGTTTATGTGTTGAATATTAGTACTATTTGTGCATGATGGCTTGTGATATGAAGCATCATAAGTGGTAAGTTCTCGCTTAGTGGCCTCGGGATGATGCCTTAGTGTGGATGGTGGTATGGGATCTTATCCATGCATTGTACAAAGGGTTGTCCAAAGGTTACTTAAGGTGGAGGTTCAAGGTAAAGGTAAAGGTAAAAGGGGGTTATGTATGATTATTGATTAAATGTGAAGTATGTGACATTTGTGTTATGGTTATGGCTTGCATATGCCTATTATGTCAATGTTCATGATATTTCACTAAAATGGCATAAGGCATGACTTTCAACCAAATGTACTTTTTAGCATGTTTGTGCATGGTTTCCATACTTAGTACTTAATTGTGCTAACCCCTTTCTTTCCCTTTTGACTAAAGTCTAGGGATTTGGAGATGTTGATATTCCATGGTTGATGGATAGGTTTCTAATGTGTTTGAAGATGAAGACTTGGTGAGTCCTCATAGATTCGAGGACAATACCCAACATGTTCCTTTATGTCTTGTAGTTTTGTTTAATTTTTGTATAGGCTTAGTCCCAATGTTGTACTCTAAAGGTATTAGATGGTTTTGAGACATCATGTATAAAGTCTAGAAGTCTTCCACTTGCGTTTTAATAAAAGGTGTTTCTTTTCGATTGTAAAGGAAGTTTTAAATTCCTTATGGTTTTTTTAAGTATTGTATGTAATGAATGATCTAAGAGGCTTGTATTAGACCTCTTCGAGGTCGAGTACGCCGGTTACGACTAGGGGGTGCTCTCCGGTCGTGACATAGACAGACACAACTTTTAAGTGATATGTATTAAAAATACCGTAATTTCACGATATATCAAAACCCTCAACTTAAATTCGTTGTTTGTCCTCAAGCGATGCACTACCACTCTAAACGACACTTGTGTAGAAGCATACATCCAAGCTCAAGCAATCACATGGCTATCAATCCCATCTCTCTTTTCTAGTGCAAATCATTTTCTCTTAGACTCAACTAGCTAACTCATGAGGATTAAAATATGTCGAAGATCGACCAATAGACCCACAACATACACTTTTTTGACAATCACAAAGGTACCAATCCTCCGACAATGTAACTAGTGCCCTCACTTCAAACGAAATCATTTTCAACCAGAAGCTAAGAATTTAGAGTTTTAGGATTCATTCAACACTCACGCTCAGAAGTAACTTCAAGTACAGTTAGTGCTCAATACCATATGCTTGCCCTTATTTTCACTACTTAGACTCTCCAAACTAGTTGTTAGGATCACTATACGACTTTTTAGCTTCTAACATAGGCTCAGGGTCAGGTGTGGTACATTTGGGTACTTTTTAGTGACTTTCTACCCTCCTTGACATTACATTAGCTATTTACCTCTTTCTTGATCTATTTTTGGCACCTTTTCATTCCACATTCTTTCCCTTAACACTTTTCAACATGGATGTGACTTTTGAATTTGTGACATTCTTTTTCTTTTTCACTTGATGCTTTTTCTTTCACTTTATTTTTTTTCTTTATTTTTCACACTTTCACTTATCACATTTTTGTTCTTTTCACACAAAGTCACATCATCTTTCTTTCTTTTTCCTTTTTCAACACTAAACTATTTTCATACTATTTTTTCCATTTTGTTTCCTCTTTCATAGCCACCCTCAACTTATGCATTTTGCATTAGTTGAGGTGCACATTGTCCGATGTTGGATCAGGGCCAATATCAAGGTCACTTTTGACTTAGCCACCCTCAACTTAGGATTTTGGCCTAAGTCAAGGTGCACATGTCCAAGGAGGGACCGAGGCCAAGACAATATTTTAAGGGAAGGTGAGTTAGGTAAAGCAAAAGAAATGGTCAATTTTAGGCTCAAATATTTTGATCAAAAGGGAACAATGCTACCATTTGGTTATATCATTTTAGGCTTGAGTAGTCTAATTTGAACAATGACCTATGATCACTTCCCGACTTCTAGCCTAGATTATCCTAGCAGGACCAACGGGATAAGTTTTAGATTTGCACAAAACTGTCTGAACATTCAACTATCCTCCCACACTCTTGGCACCTTGTTTCATTATCATACACATTCAACTCATTTAAGCTTACGAATTTTAGCACATATCACAACTTTTGGATGGGTATCATTTTTCTTTCTTAAACATGCCATCATGCTTTTTTATTTGTCATGTTTCTACACATACAATCCTAAAACATGCCGGTTCAATAGAAATTAAAAATAGTCTCTTGGGGGAAAAGAACAAAGGCTAGAAAACACCAAGAGAGGATTATGAGTTGGGTTACTCAGACTTCACCCTATCACTCACAATACATTTACCCCCACCTAATAAAGTAGACTACCATTGTCCCCAATGCACAAAAATTAAAGAATAAAGGATCGGGTGAAGCAAACTTGTGGCGCATAGCGCCAAAGACCTATCAGCAAGTGGGTGGGTCCGGTTTCCCGGAGGCCGTTGGATAAATAATAAGGTCACCCTCATTAGTACATGCATCAACAGTCTCAACACCCTTAGTAGTGCTAACATCTCCTCTCCCCTCACCATTAGTGGTGCTCACACTTCTAGAGGCACCGATACCAACCTCCCTAGCCCACTATTGGCGTGTCTCCTCATCACCTGTAGACGCCCTCCGAGCCTTCTTAAATTGATGGTGCTCCCTATTGCGAGCTCTCTCAGCCTCAGTTTCCTCAGAAGTCTGACTAGAGCGGGGGCACTTCCTAACACGACATGAAGAAGAAGGTGGAGGCATGTCATCTCCGAATATAGCATCTAACACCGTATCATCAATCGGTGCAGTAAGGACCGAATCGAGCTCAATCTCTGGTGGAGCTAGGAGAATGTCAAGATCAACCCGGAGATAGGCTAACTCCTTCTAGAAGGCAGAAACATCGGTGGTAGGGGCTGGCAGCTCAAAAGCATCAAGGCGATGGTAGGCTGCCTGAACCTTACGATCCATCATTTGCTTCATCTGTTGTTCCACCCTAGTCGTCCACTCCTCAATCGCTCGCTACATCCATGACCTCATATGTTGTAGTAGTGTTTCCATCTGAGCCTCCAGCTTTTGAACGCGGGCTAGAGGCACTATCACAGACCTTGAAGAGTGAGTGGCTCTAGAGGCGCTAGGGGCCTAACTTGTGGTCGGAGAATGAGAAGTCGGGGCCTCCGCAGTAGGGGTTGGAGCGGCAGGATCCTCACCCTGCATCTTCTCCACATCAGCAACTAAATCTATTCACAGTGATGGCACCTCAACCTAGTGATCTCTGCGCGGTACAGCCACATTGGCCTCATCTAGAATCAGTCCTTTATCCAGGGTCTTGGTTGCCTGAATCAATTTATAACAATGCCAAATCGGAACTGCAGAGTCCCTGAACAGCTAAAAAATAAGGCATGGGAATGGGTAAGTGGTGGTAGCCTTGAAGGTCCTCTCATGTATCTCCGTATTAATTATGCAGGCAAAATCCATCTCGAACCTAGCAAGTATGGCTGCCACCATGATTGTGCGGTCTCAAGTAAGAACATTGTCTGCCTGGGTAGGAGGCATTCTATTTCACACCAATAACCAGAAGAATTTGGCCACAAAAGTCAAAGTGGCCTTCTTGATGCCTCTACTCAGGTTGCTGACCCACTCAACGCGCTATCCGTTTGTAGCATGGTGATGGGCAAACCAGCGCAATAATGTCTCCCTCTACTCTGCATTCCTCTGGAATGCCCCGCCCCTCACAATGTCCAAGTGGTAATCAAATTCACCCTTGTTGATAGCTAGAGTGTGGCCTGGGCCGTAGAGGAATCTGTGGATAGTAGCCTCCGATATATCAACTGAGAACCCAAAAACTAGTGTAGCCCTGAGTGGAGACTATGTTACGGGCTTGACCCATTTGTCAATGGAACAACGAAGGGTGGCTGCATAAGAAGCATAGAACTCCATCACGATATCCTCACTATAGGACCCTGGGCTACGAGCCATCCACTCGCACCTGTGTCTCTTGAATAGTGCATGGATGTCAGGCATCGTATGAAGGCTGCCTGTGAGAGTTCGGCCCTCCTTGGTTATCAATCCAGCCATCCTCTCTTTCTCATTCATCATCCGAGCATCCCTGTATATTTGCCATTGACAACTTGCACACCACCAGTTTGGCTCCTCAGCGAATCCAGTAGGGTTGGTGTTTGGTGGCACTGGAATGTCCCCCGCACTAGTAGTCTCATCAGACGAGGCAGTCCTCCTATTTGAACTATAGACGGATGCGGAGCCGGAGCCAATAGCGGACTCATAGCCAGAAGCAGAACCAGTCGGTTAAACGACCGTTGTATCCCCCTCATCAAACTGGAGGGGCAGTGACCACATCGGAAGTCACCTGCCGGGATTGATTCTGGGTAGTGCGAGGTACCGTGGGGGATATCCTGGTGGCAGGTGGAACATATGCGGGATCAGTCTCCGCACCAGTGTCTTCATATATTAGTCGAAAAGTTGGTGCCACGGATTTGAACTTGCTCTTTGGTGCCCTTGTTGGTGTTTTCTTAGGAGCCATTGTACCTGCGGAATCTTAGTTAGTACCAAATTAGACAATTGACACACTCGAAATGGTTTTACAACCAAGAACGAACCAAAACAAAAAACAAAAATTTTTTGATAGTAGATTCAGTGGCCACCAATGGTGGGAACCTATGGTAAATAGGTTGACCTATGGTCCGTGGGTCCCCTTCGTAGGTTAGAGGTCCCAAAAAGTTGGGCTCTGATGGGAACCACAGATGTGCAGAACGGTCTGTAGAATGACCTACGGACCATAGTCCATCTCCGTGGTTCCACAGTTAATGGATTCTTCATGTGAACCAGACCCACGGACCTGATCTACGGTCTGTAGACGGGGTCTCGTGGGTCAGATTTTTGCCAGGTATCAGACATGCTTCATATGAAAACCATTTTTTCAATCATTCATACAATAACCCTAATTCTAATCATGCATTTCAACATAATTTATGATAGCTTGTCATCCCTAGGGTTCCGATCACTCATTATTTATCATTTATTGCATACAAATTAGGAACCCTAAGTTGAAAATTCTATTTAGACTATTTTACCCAGATTCATTTGATTACAAAGACAACACAACCACATTCTATCGTCCCAAGGGTATTTCGAACTATAGTTTTTCATGCAATTTCAAACAAAAACAACACAAGGTCAAGATCCACTTCATGAGTTCTTATATTGAACATTGAATATCAGAATTCAAATATAAGTTGAAATCATTTACTTTACAAGTAATTGAAGTGGGTGATTGTGTGATGCTAAAACTCCTTAGAACTTTTTGACACCGAACCTGAACCTTGAACTCTTTTTGTGATGGAGAATGGGAGTGATCAGATTTTGGGGGAAGGAAGAATGGAAATTTGGGATAAGGAAAGATGATTATGGGAAGAGAGAGTGATTTGGGAGATTTATGTGGTTGTTATGGGATTTGAATAGGTTAGAAACGGTAAGGAGAGAATAGGGGATTTGGGGGATGAATTTAAAAATGAAGAGTTTTATTAGAAAGGGGTCCGGGTGGGGTCGGGCAAAGCCTAGGTTTAGACCCACGACACCCCATCTACGTACCGTGGGTCGACCTACGGACCGTATGTTACTCTTACACTTAGAAAAATTAAGGCCATAAATAGGGGTCTACGGACACCATTCACGGTCCGTGGATTGACCCACGGACCGTCGATGGGGTCCGTAGACCTTTACACAGACCTTTTTCTGTAGATTTTGTTTTTCATCCCTGCACATGTAACAACCGTTAGTCCTTTCTTTTTAAATTATCTGGACACTTTTTAGACACGAACCCTATGCTATATCTAGCAAACACTAAAACAAAAATAAAATACCAAACTAAAAATTACAGAAAATCAACTAAACAAAGAAACCTCCTAAATTGAAAAGAAAAACCTATAGTTGGCTAGATTGTACATCTTGGGTTGCCTCCCAAGCAGCACTTGATATAACGTCGTGGCACGACGCAGACCTCTTGATTACTCAAACTTCATCAAGATAGTAAACCTCAACCACCACTTGCACATTCTCCTCTTTTCCATGTAGACCTTGATCCTTTGCTCGTTTACCTTGAACCTTGTTACCTCATTGTTCTCGAGCTCGACGTCTTCATGTGGGAACACTTGAGTGACTATGAATGGCCCGGTCTACTTGGACTTGAGCTTGCTAGGAAATAATCTCAACTTAGAGTTAAATAGAAGCACCAAATCACCCACAACAAATTCATGCTTTTCATTCTGTTAATCATGATACTCAATCATCTTCTCATTGTACAAGGGTGAAATTTCATAAACTCGTAGGTGAAACTCATCAAGCTTATTCAAGTCAATTACTCTTTGATTCAATGCGGTGTCACAATCCAAATTCAACTTCTTTAGCGCCCACATAGCCTTATGCTCTAGCTCTACCGGTAAATGACAAGACTTCCCATATACAAGTTGGTAGGGGGACATACCTATGGGAGTGTTTAATGCGGTGCGATAGGACCATAGATTCGCATCAAGCCTCCTAGGCAAATCAGTTCTATTAGCATTCACGGTCTTAACAAGGATTTGCTTGATTTCTCTGTTGGACACTTGAACTTTCCCACTAGACTATGGATGGTAAAAAATCGCTACATTGTGGCGGACGCCATATTTCTCAAGTAGCGCCTTGAACAAGTTATTACAGAAGTGGGAACCTCCATCGCTGATAATCACCCTAGGTGTACCAAATTTGGAGAAGACATTCTTTTTCAGGAATGCAGTGACACTTTTACCTTCATTGTTTGAAAGCGCAATTGCTTCCACCCATTTTGACACATAATCCACCGTAACAAGAATATACTTCATCCTATGTGAGCTCACAAATTGACCCATAAAATCAATGCCCCAAACATCAAACAACTCAATCACCAAAATTGGATTCATAGGTAGCTCTTGCCTCTTTGAGATTGCTCTTTCTCTTTGGCAACGATCACCAAACTTGGTGAAATCATGAGCATCTTGGTGGATGGTAGGCCAATAATACCCAGACTGCAAAATCTTATGTGCAGTCTGAATACCGCTATGATGCCCACCAACAGGCGAAGAGTGACACACCTCTAGTATACTCATCATCTCAACCTTGGGCACACAACGATGAATAATCCCATCAGCACAAATACGGAACAAATAAGGCTCATCCCAAACGATTTTTCCTCTGGTGAAAAGACAAATCCGATAGAACCAGATCACTTGCCAAGTAGTTAGCAAAGTCTGCGAACCAAAGAATCAGATGATGAGAAGCCGCCAATACCTATTCATCTGGAAAAGCATCATTAATTTCAGCCCCATCTCCTAGCTTGAGCATAGCTTCTTCCTCTAATCTGGACAACTGATCTGCAACTTGGTTTTCTATCCCCTATCTGTCTTTCAACTCAAAGTCGAACTCTTACAACAACAATACCCATCTAATCAACCTTGGTTTTGCATCCATCTTAGCCATCAGTTACCTCAATACAGAATGGTCAGTATGCACTATGACCTTAGTACCTAGCAAGTAGGATAAAAAATTTTCGAATGTGAAAACCACAACAAGGAGTTCCTATTCAGTCACTGTATAGTTCTTTTGAGCTTTGTTGGCATAGTAAATAGGATGAAGAATCTTCTCTCACCTCTGTCCCAATACCACACCAAGCACCACTCCACTCGTATCAGACATTACCTCAAACGGTTTCCCCCAATTCGGTGAAATAATGATAGGTACGGAAACTAGCTTTTCCTTCAACTCTAAATGTGCTCTCAGACAAGAATCATCAAAATAAAACTTACACTCCTTTTCAAGAAATTTGCACAATGGGTGTGCAATTTTGGAGAAATCCTTGATAAACCTCATATAAAAGCCTGCATGCCCAAGAAAACTTCTAACACCTTTAACAAAGATAGGTGGTGGAAGTTGTTCTATTACCTCGACTTTGGCTCTATCAACCTCAATGCCCTTCTCAGAAATCTGATGACCCAGAACGGTCCCCTCCTTACCATGAAGTGGCACTTTTCCCAATTGAGCAGAAGATTGCACTCTTCACACCGTTTCAGTACCACAGCCAAATGATCCAAGAAACCATCAAAGTAGTTACCTATCAAAGATAAATCATCCATAAATACCTCAATAGTGTCCTCCACCATATCCAAAAAGATCGACATCATGCAACCTATTCATATCTACAACTATTGAAAGTTACCTCTTCATTGTTCAATCACAACTTCATCTGCCCCTTTTCCATATCGATAAAAGCGTTCCCAGTATCAAGGAATGGTCTACCTAGAATGATGGGAACCTCAAAATCAACCTCACAGTTAAGTATCATAAAATCCACAGGAAAGATAAATGACTCCACTTTCAAAAACACATCTTGGAGAACAACAATGGGCTTCTACATAGTACTATTAGCCTTGAGTAGTCACATAGCAGTCTGGTTTGGAGTCTCTAAACCCAACTTCTGTTAAATCGACAATGGCATCAGATTGATACTTGCACCCAAATTGCACAACGACTTCGCAAATTGTAGACACCCGATGGTACAAGGAATAGTGAAAGCACCAGGGTCCTCTTTCTTCTGCACAAGCGACCTAGTAGCAATAGCACTGCAATGTTGCAACTGTTCCTCATCTTCAAAACTAATGGTCCTCTTCTTAGTCACCAAATCCTTCATAAACTTCGCATACCCAGGCATTTTCTCCAAAGCTTATATCAATGGAACATTGATGGAAAGATGTTTCAACATACTAATAAACCTGCGGTACTTCTCTTCTTCATTCTTCTTCACCAACCTCTGTGGGAATGGAGGTGGAGGTCCAAGGATGGGGACAACTATTTTGGGTTATCTCCACTTCTTTCTCTGTAGCGTTCTTGGACTCTCCAGTAACCTCAATCTCCTTATCACCTTGCTCAACCATAGTCTCAATCTCAGACGCCACAGGTGGATCAATGGTCTGCTTACCTCCTCGAGTAGTGACTGCCATACAAAACCCATCATTCTTTGGATTTTGGATGGTATTGCTAGGAAGTGTGCCAGGCTGACGTGGGTTTACTATAGTAGACAACTGATTCATCTGCTGCTCAAGTTGCTCGATCGGCACTGCATGGGCATCGACTTTTTGATCAATACTAGACAAGTGGTTTCGCATCTCCTTCACATTTTCATCAGTCGAATCAAACCTTTTCATCATCTTCTGCGTTATCTTCTCAGTCCATGACATACTACCCCTAGCATCCCTATTTCCAGATTCCTAATTTTGTGGAGGTATATAAGGCCCACCTCTATCTTTCATGTTGCCATAGTTGTTCCTCTTGTAGTGGTTGTCGCGATTGTAGTTCCCATCCCAGACATATTGACCCTCTCAATTGTAGTTAGCATAGTTCCAACCTTAATTTCCTTGACCTTGGTGCTAATTATCCGAATTGGAACGTTGGGCGTTGGCTGAGAAACCCCCCGTCTAATCATTCACGCATAAGTATCCTCTTCATAGTAGCATTCCTCAACCGGTGGTGGTGGATTTCTAGTCAAATAATTCACATCATTTACCTTTTCGAAACCTCCGATCACATGCTTCAACACCAACCCAAGTTCGGTCCTCATCTGAGCCATCTTCTCACGAATATCATCGGCAGATTTACTAGGTGCAGATTGAACTACAAAATTTCTCTTTCTAGTGTCTAAATTTCAAGTGCTCTATGCTTTATTGTTTCAGGAAATCTTCTCCAGTTTCTCAGCAATCTCCGCAAAAGTGCACTCACCATATGACCCTCATGCGATAGCATCAAGCACAGTCTTATCATTGTCATCTTGTCCTCTGTAGAAATACTTCTTAAGTGACTCATCATCGATACGGTGGTTCGAAACACTTTTTATGAATACAGTGAACATGTCCCACGAACTACTCACAGACACTCCATGTAGTGCCACAAAATTGTTGAGTTTCTCTTTGTGGTTCAGCATCTTAGACAATGGAAAGTACTTGGCCATGAACACCTTGTGCAGTTGATCCCATGCATGAATAAAGTTGGACGGAAGCTAAGAAAACCATACAGCAGCATCACTGATAAAGGGAAGACTCTCAACCCTATAACGTTCATATCCAACTCCAGTTGCCCCACACAACTCTTAAAAACACTCCTTAACTTGGCCATATGGCCATGCGGATCTTCTGAAGCCATACCAGAAAATAGACCCCTCGTTGTAAGCATATACATCAAACTGCTAGTCACCACGAATGTATGCGCTGGAGGTAGCAGAGGGACAACTGTGGGTCCTTCAGATTTGATAGTGTTGAATTTGAACCCATAATTATCACACAGTCTTGGTTCAGGCGGAGCTTTCACCCTCAATGCATCTCCAAGTATATTATCACCCTGAACCTGAACATTCTCATTATTCACTTGGTCCTCAGGCTCCGTAGATGTAGTTAAACTTAATCAAAAAGCCTTATTCTCCGACAGCGGCGCCAAAATTTGATACGCTCAAATTAAACCTCCCTAAAGAAGTATAAGCGATCCTTATAAGGTAAAGAACCCAACTTGTAGGTTGGGGTCGATCCCACGAAGAATATGATTTAGACTTAAACTTAACTTACGATTATATTCGTTTAGTCACTTATTTCTGAGACAAGTAGGTAAGGGGGGGTTGCGTAACAGATAACTGATTGTAGTTTACAGAACAAGTGAGCAAGATTCGAACTTTAGTTGTTATCAATAAGAGAAAGTAACTAGGGTGTAAGTGTTACCCATAATCTCTTAACGCGGTAATCATAGTTATAGTAATCATTTTCTAGTGTATCACATGCAAAGTGGTAAGTTATGTATCCCTAAATCCTTGTTGCGGCAAATAGAGAATTGCACCCCGCACCTTTGTCCGGCTACATGTGTATAATAAACTAGCCCTTACCTTTACCTCATATTAGACATCACATCAATGTATGCCTTAATTTTCTTCCTCGTACCAATTGACATTAGACTATTAGATAGTATCACACTAAATCTATGTTGATAATTCTTTTCTTATTAACTACCTCCTTGGTCCGGAAAGTAGCAACAAGGCGAGTTATAACGTTGGCCACCATTAAAAAGACTTATAAACGAAAGAATTATCAATGCATGCAACAACACTATTCGAGATTTAATTAGTTACTATTCATACTTTGTTAATAGCTCATGGTTCCCACAACCCTAGTTTTGGATTTAGTTACCCATACTAGCAAGAACACAATTCATATTTTTAGGAGAAGAATTCATGAACTTACTTAATGAGTAGAAAAAACCCGTAATCTCCAATTGAAAATCACAGCAAGAATCTTTATAAATCGAAATTAGGAAATCAAATTTCTAATGTTTGCAAGTGAATTCCCAAAAACACACCAAGAACTAAAGTTAAACCATAGTAGCTAACCACCAAAAATGAGGTTTACATACCCTATTTATAGAAAAACTTGTCCCAAATAAAAAGGAATTGAAATAAGGAAATAAACTGTTGGACGCGGCTTCAATCGATGAGACTGACCTACGGAAGATGGATCGACCTACGGTCCGTAGGTCCTTTACGTAGCCCATGACTTAGACTTATTCCACAGAGGTTGGAACCTTCAAATTTTTGATGCAAACGACGGACCTGCAAAATGGATCGTAGGTTGACCTTCGGTCCGTGGGTCCCTTCTCATGGCTCCACACTTAGAATTTTTCATCAGGTACTGGAACTCAAACTTTCTGATACAAACAACGGATGTGCAGAACGGCCCGTGGGTTGACCTACGCTCCGTAAATGGCTTCCGTAGTTCCACACTTAGTCAAGAATTCCCTGATGCTCCATCTATGACACCAACTTACGGAGTGTGACTGGACCTACGGTCTGTAGGTCACCTCCGTAGATGGCTCCTTCTACAGAATTTCAGCACTGTCTCTCTCGACCTCCTCCAAGTGTATTTCCTGCAAATATAGCACATTAAAAATTAATTCTATTACAAAATGGCCCTAGACACACTCAACTCTTAAGTAAAATGTATTAAAAATACTGTAAACTCACAGTATATCATTGATCGATAACAATGAAGGTGTAAGAATGAGACATGGACATTATGATGCAAAAATGAGGGAAAAAATTGATAAAAACGTGAAGTAAAGAGAACATGGACTTCGCAAAAGCCACTAGGCAACTCACTGAGTAGGCCTCTAGCTCAGCTAATGTTCTAGGGAAGAAGCCCACGGACCAAACAAACTTGCTGAGCGTAATGATTATTCAGCGATGCACCAAATGGATTAGGGACAACGATCATGCTCATTGACTTTTCCAGAATAATTTGATGGAGGAACCAAGCCGAAAGGCAAGGAGAAGAGAAACTCGGTAGATCACCGAGTGGATCGGTGTACCGACCTAGGGGTACCCCCTAGATGTAACAGGGCATACTCAACCCCGAAGGGATTTCATACAAGTCCTTAGCATATCATGACATAAGATAAATAGAAAAGATGTGGAATTTAAAACTTTTACAATCGAAGTCTTTCATAAAATCAAATGGAAATCTAGACATTATCTCAATAAGGCATCTAATACAATCGTGTATCAAATAGGGTCACAGCCCTTTACAACATAGTCTCAATCTAGAATGTACGAAATATACTAGAAATGAACAACTTCGTTCCTCGAACCATGACGACTAGCCAAAAGAGTAGAGAGAATCGATCTAAGCTTTGAACAATAGGAAATGCACGCCTCAACAGTCGGGCCCTACACTTATAGAAAAATGTAGAAAATATGGGTTAGTACAAAAATGCACTAAGTATGATAGCCATGCATAAAATCCTTGAAAATATGCCAAAAGGAGAAATTTTAGTTGAAATCATGCACTATATCAAGTTTAATTGTCATCATGCACATTAGTGTAAAAACATATATCAAACTGTCACATAAGTAACCCTAAGCTATACTTGTGCAATGCATAGAAAATATCCCATAATCCTATCTAATACTAAGTACCACTTTTAGGCCACCATAATCGTACATATCATAGCCAATATTCATAGCCAAGGGAATATTCATGTTCACTAACTCATATCAAGGAAAGTCACTCATAGCAACAATCCATACTAAGCATGCATAATTCATATATCTTCATCGCATAAGAGAACCACACCATAACCACTCACAAAGCCTACGTGTGCAATGCATGGATGATGTATCATACCCCCACACATACTAAGTAGAGCTTATTAAGAAGCCATAAGTTATAGTTCATATTCAAGTTCATGTCATAATCTGTATTCTTGTCATGTAGGTAAATAGCCTTAACCGATATAAACCATGTGAACTACATGGAATCCTGTGTCATGCCCCCACACCAAAAAGAGATGTCCTACTTTTTTAAGGTAGAACTCATGTTTGTTAGCCTAGGTGGATCAACTAGCTAAAGACCTATATGGGCACATACTTACGCGATAGGGAGATTGCTTCTAGACACTCGGACTGACGGATGTAAAAGGTTTCCATCACATAAGATAACTGTTTGGGAAACCAGACTAACTCGCGTATAAGGAACCCATTGGAAAACTGGACTAACTGAAGTAAAAGCATTCATTTTATGATACCATTTTTCGGGAGTGCGGACTTCATCGTTCTTATATTAATTTTAAATAAAGATTTTATTATAATATTCTTTTGCTAGAGGTTTTAATCTTGTTATTTCTTTAATATTATTTATGATGTACTCTAGATATAACATATCTTGGGTTCTTAGGTACATATATAAATTATTCTCCATTAATTGTTCTAGCAGTTTTATATTTTCCATAGCTTCTGTCCAATATTGTAAATATTCGTAGTTCATTTTAATCAGAATCTAAATCTAAGTCATATAATTCTATTTTCTCGAGGTCTAGATCATGTCTGTCTATTTCATACCATTGTTGTAAAAATTTCATTCTAGCTCCTAAGGTATCTGTTAATGCTTCATTCCAACTTTTTATTACTTTTGAATTAAAAGGTTCTGGTAATTTTGTAAAATATAATTTTCTTATTTCTTTACTTTATTTTGTGCTATATGTTCCTTTAAAATAGTATTCTCTAAATGCACATGTATATTCATCTATATAACAGATATTACATATTGCTAATTTCGGTTTATGAATTTTTCTTTATTTTGTTCTTCTACTTCTGTTGTCATACTACTAAATTCATTTCTTATAGCTACTTCGTATTTATATAATATTTCCATAGTTGTAGTAGCTAATTCACCATCAAATTTTTTATTACTTCTTAAAGTTTT
>JAJONQ010027012.1:0-24941 GCA_036250385.1 Solanum microdontum | reverse complement strand
GACTCCAGTGCTTTGAGACACCTAAACTTCAAGGGGGGGGGGGGAGTGGTCCGACCCCTTTTTAATGAGGTGCTTGAAACTTACATGAGGAAAGTCATCCAGAAGCCTTTGATTGCATACGATTCTTTCAAGCTTCGTAATAATGCAAGATACATGTCCTTCCATTCCACCAAGTGAAGGTACTTCCACAATATCCCATATAAAAAAAACCACAATCAGTTAGGTAGTTGGAAAAGTCTTCCGTCTCCCTATAAAAAAAATAGATAATACATATAGTTTCTCTTCCCCGGATATGATGACATCGAAATCTCCCCTAATAGTCAAGGATTAGTATATTGTCTAGCTAGATCATTCAGTTACTCCCATAAGTCATTTTTGATAACTTAATTACAGGCATCATAAACCACTTTTACTAGAACCTCTTCTATCCAGACTAGATGTTTATCCATAATCGTAAGATGTTGATTGGTGTTTACTATTATATGAACCTGGAATTCTTGTCCGGAGAATAACCAAACCTTTTCGTTGTTGTTTGCAATAGCAGTATTATAACCTAAAATACTTTTATAAGAATCTACGTTTGAAGAATTTCAAAAAGGCTTCATCAAACCAATAATCCAGTAGTGATTTCTCCTATAAAGATTAGTCAACCTCTAAAAAGCTTGTTGAGTGTTGACCTGTAACACCTCGGATCTCAAAATGGAGAAAATCCTAGTTTTCAGAAAATGGGTGCCTTTACCATCAGAACCACCCATGAACCGTAGGTAGAACCACAGACCATAGGTGGGGTTTCACCGTTAAGATCCAAAATTTGATGGTCTCTGATCCCACCCACGGTCAACCAGTACGGTCCGTGGTTGGACCTATGAACTGTAGGTGAGGGTTAACAGCCAGTTGGAGGAAAAGGGTTGTTGGATCAACTCCAAACGGTCATATCTTTTAGCAAAAAATGAATTAGCTGGCCCATAACCTATCAAATTTAAGATAATTGAATCCTCTTTCCAACGCCACACTGTTTACTTAAATTCAAGCTCAGAGTAAAAAGTTATGTTCGTTATAGTGAAGCCTTATCGGGCAGACCACAAACCACAACCCCAGTCAATGGTTGTTAGTCCAAATGATGATCCATCGGTCCCTTCATGGATGGCCTTCATAAACTTTTAAGTCAGGGTCATTTTGATCTTTTTCCTATGCAAAGGGGCACTTAAACTACGTCTATTGATGACTAAACTATGTTGTTTTGTTCAAAATAAGTCTAATGCCCTAGTTAGACATACCCAGAACCCTCATTCTCCAAAACTCACCTAAAGTAGAACAAAAAGAAGAGAAAGAGGCGTCAGTTTCTTTCAAAAAAAAGCAGCAATGTTCTTCAAGTTTCAGCCCAAAAATTTAAAGGATTTCTCCATAGTTTTTGTTACCAGGTATGTGGGATTTCACTGGTGGGTTCTTTTCATCCACTAGGTCCCTAGAATTCAGTTTGTTCCTTGATTCTACATCACTTGTTTAAGTCTTGGGTTTTTAAAATCTTGGGAATTTTATGTGATTTCAGCTGCTATATAATCCATAGTCTAAATATCATGCTTTTCTTGGGAACGTTGTTTAATTCCTTAACTGAAATTCAGAACCATAGTTTATTTAGATTATCTTAGTTCATGAATTACACTTGCTAGGCCAGTTAAACAGATAATCATGCTTCAGATTTATAATGTCACATTATCAGTATATAAACGTTGCACTCTCGATTAGCATGTCAGTATTTTGAGCTATTTAGTATTTCATTTACATTTCAGTCATATACATATTTAGTTGGGAGTAGACTTAGTACCGAGTTGGACTAGAGTTAAGCGTACCCTCATAGTCCTAGAACTACGTGCCCTCGTAGGATTAGAAGTCCCCTCTGTTGGGCATCAATTTAGTGATCATGACATAGTCATGCCTTTATACATCTGGCAAGGTATATTGGGTCCTCTCAATGGGGCGTATACATCGAAATCCATGTTTAGCTCAAGTGGTTTATGTCAATTAATAGTAGCTCCCACAGTCAGTTTCTTAAGGCATTGACCAGGTTTTTTGCATTTATACCATCATACAGTTCAGCATGTCATCTTCATGACTAGTACCTGGTCATTTAATTTAGCTTAGCTTTTTCAGTAAAATTTCAGTATCTATATTTCTACTCAAATTATATCATTGCTCAGCTATGCATTATTCAGCTTTTATATTTTGTACAGCTTAGTGTATCTATATCCTGCATGCTCAGTTCAATCCAAGTACTAACGCATACTCTGTGCTACATCCTTTCATGATGTAGGTTCAGGTACTCAACATCCAAATCATGCTTAGATTGATTCTCGATCCGACTTCAGCAACTTCAGTGGTGAGTCCTCATACTTCGAGGACAATAGACATGTTTTCCAGTTTAGTCTTTATATTCAATTTTTAGTTTTATTAAAGTTAGCTGGGGGCATGTCCCAGAAACTCAACTTAGTTAGAGGCTTTTCATACATAGTAGTAGATTTTGTTTGAGTTGTTAAGTGGTTGTTTGAGTTATCACTAAACTCTTAGTATGTTTTATATATTTAGACTAGTTGGGATTTTTCCCAATTTTTAGATATGCATTGTATTAGCTTCCACATAGTACATGTTTTACTCTGTAAGTATTATACTATGCTTATGATATGCCAGACTCAGGGTTAGCTTGGAGTAACTCATGATCCTAGGTCCCGTGTTACGTCAAGGGGTAGCCTTGAAGTATGAAAAACTTGGTATCAGAGCATTAGGTTCAAGAGTCCTAGGATGTCTGAAAGCAGCACTAAGTAGAGTATCTTTCATGGGTGTGAAGTGGGCCACATCTATGAGAGGGAGGCTACGAAGTGTTTTTAAGAAAATCATCATTTTCTTTGCTATTCTTATCGTGTGTGAGGTATGATTCAACTTCTCCTTTCTAACCCATAGTTATTCATTTCTGATCATGCCTCCTCGTAGAGTTAATGCATGCAATGCTAGGATAGTCCCCCAGTCCCGAACTATGAGGTTACGAATGTAGAATTTTGGAATGTGATTCAGCTCTTGGCTCAGAATGTAGCCAATCAGAACAATTTGCAGGCCACAGTTCCTGCAAACACTAATGGTGGATCAGCTGCAACTAGGGTTCAAGACTTTGTTCATATGAATCTGCCTGAGGTTCTAAGATCAAAGGTTTGTGAGGACCCACAAAACTTTATTGATGAGGTCAAGAAGATTCTTGGAGTAATGCAAGTGACTGGTACTGAGAGTGTTGAGTTAGCATCCTATCAACTCAAGGATGTAGCTCATATTTGGTTAACATAGTGAAAAGAAAACAAGGTTGAGATTGCAGCACTTGTGACATGGGATTGTTTTACTCGAGCTTTTCTGGACAACTTCTTCCCAAGGGAGTTGAGAGAAACTAAGGGACAAGAGTTTATGAACTTGAAGCAGGGTTCAATGTCGGTCCAAGAGTACGGGCTAATGTTTACCCAGCTAGAATATTATGCTTCTAGGGGATATGGAAATCTCCAGAGTCATGACTAATGCCCAGACGGTTGAGGGAAATAAGCTTAGGGAAATGGCTAAGGATAACAATATTGCTAGAACAGGGAACTATGAATACTCTCAGCAGAGATCAAGTGGTGGAAATCGCTCACAATTTTAGTAGAGGTCTACAGCCGCAGCACCTTCATCATCTAGTGCTCCATCCCCCAAGTTTTGACAGGATCATAAAGGTAGGGCATCAGGCTCTATGTCTTTGGGAGTACTTAAGGTAACATGACTTTCCCAACTTGTCCAAACTGTGGTAACAACCATCGGGGTGAGTGTCTTGCAGTCAAGGACGGGTGTTTTGGGTGTGGTTAGTCTTTCCATAGGTTGAATGATTTCCCTTTTGCTAGGCACAACAAGGAGGTAACAATAATAGGGCTTAGTCTACAGTTCCTGCAGCACTAGCAGGTCGCCCCACTCTGCAGGGTGCTTCGTCTGATACAGGTGGAGGTCAGCGTCAGAACAGGTTGTATGCTCTCCAGGTCGCCATGACCAATAAGATTTTCCTAATGTGGTCACTGGTATGTTACAAGTCTTTCATTTAGATGTTTATGTGTTGTTAGTTCATGGGGCTACACTTTCTTTAGTAACTTCCTCTATAGCAGAAAACTTTGGTGTCAATCCAGAAACTCTCATAGAACCCTTCTGAGTCCCTACTCCAGTTGGTGACCCAGTTATAGCTGGATGGGTATACAGAAATTGACATGTTACATTTTCTCATAAAGTCACCTCAGTAGACCTGGTAGAGTTAGAAATGGTAGATTTTGATATCATTATCAACATAGATGGGTTGCATTCGTGTTATGCCTCAGTCGATTGTAGAACTAGGATCATTTGGTTTCAATTTCTAAATGGGCCAGTCTTCAAATGGATGGGTAGTAGCTTAGTGCCTATGGGTCGATTTATCTCTTACCTTAAGGCTAGGAAGATGATCTCTATATGGTATCTCTATCATCTTGTTCGGGTTAAGGATTCAAACATAGAAACCCCAAATCTTGAATCAGTTCCAATAGTAAATAAGTTTCCAGAAGTGTTCCCATAAGATCTTCTTGGAGTTCCTTCCAAAAGGGAAATCGACTTCAGAATAGATCTCTTTCCAGATACCCAGCCTATTTTGATTCCTCCTTACAGAATGGCTGAAGACGAGCTTAAAGAATTGAAAGACCAGTTGAAAGACCTTCTATATATTGGCTTCACTATACCTAATATATCTCCATGGGGTGGTCCAGTGTTGTTCGTGAAAAAGAAAGATGGTTCTCTCATAAGGTGCATTGACTATCGGTAGTTGAACAAAGTCATAATCAAGAACAAATATCCTATCCCTAGGATTGATGGCTTGTTCGACCAACTTCAAGGACCTAGTTGTTTTTCTAAGATAGAACTCAGATCCGACTATCATCAACTCAGAGTTAGAGATAGTAACATCCCAAAAATAGCCTTTAGGAGACGGTATGATCATTATGAATTTGTAATTATGTCTTTTAGACTAACAAATACTCATGCACCTTTCATGGACTTAATAAACAAGGTGTTCAAATAGTAATTATACTTGTTCTTCATCGTCTTTATTGATGATGTCCTAATTTATTCCCGGAATGAGGAGGAGCATGCGACTCATCTAAGAGTTGTCCTGTAGACTCTCAAATATCACCAATTATTCTTTATGTTTAGAAAATGTGAATTTTGGTTACAATCGGTCGCTTTCCTTGGTCATGTGGTATCTAGCTAAGGGATCCGAGTGGATTCTCAGAAAATTGAGGCCATGAAACACTGGTCCAACCCACCTCTCCAACAGATATCAGAAGTTTATAGGGTTTGGCTGGTTATTACAGAAGATTTGTTAAAGGATTTCCATCCATCGCTTCCCCATTGACCAAGTTGACTCAGAAGAAGGTCAAATTTCAGTGGTCAGATGAATGTGAGAAAAGCTTCTCAAAACTAATGACTAGATTGACTATAGTTCCTTTCTTGACTCTACCAGATAGTTCATATAGTTATGTGATTTATTGTGATACATCCAAGGTTGGCCTAGGTTGTGTGTTGATGCAGCGAGCTGAAGTCATAGCTTATGCTTCTGGACAACTTAAGGTCCATGAGAAGAACTACCAGACTCGTGATCTCGAACTTACAGCTGTAGTATTTACCCTAAAGATTTGGAGATATTACTTGTATGGTGTTCATGTTAATGTGTTCATAGATCATAAGACTCTTTAGTATGTTTTCACCCAGAAAGAGTTAAATCTTTGTTATAGGAGATGGCTTGAATTCCTCAAAGACTATGACATGAATATGTTCTACCATCCGGGTAAGGCCAATGTAGTGGTTGATGCTCTCAGTAGACTTTCTATACGTAGTATAGCATACATTGAGGAAGAAAAGAAAGTTAACCAAATATGTTCACCGGCTTGGTCACTTAGGAGTTTGCATTACAGACACATCAGAAGACGGTGTGATAGTTCAGAATTGGTCAGAATCTTCATTGGTAGTGGAGGTTAAGGAAAACCAGGATAGTGATCCTATATTACTTCATTTGAAAGGTGCAGTTCATCAGTAGAAAGTTGAGGATTTCTCTCAAAGAGAAGATGGTGTGCTTCGTTACCAGGGTCACTTATGTGTTCCTAATGTTGGTGAGTTGTAACAACCCATAAAATGAATAAGTTAAACTAGAGACTAACGTGTGTGTGGTTTAGATTGATGTGAGGTTTGAGTGGGGTTTCATGTTGTTTTATGTTGTCCCGAGCTATGGTTGAGGGTTATAGGGGTTAAACGTCAAGGTATGGCCCACCAAGGTTCGTTGAGGGGGTCCCTAAAGCCTAACCCCAAGGCTGCCCCTTAAAGCAAAAAGCTGCCAAAATCTTGTGAACCACGAATGCAATCCACGGCCAGTACATTGATCTATGGCTCGAGGTCTTGCTCCATAGGTCAACCCCTCTTTTGCCAAGCCCCAGCCCCTGACCATGGACCAGAAGTATGGCCCGTGAGTCTAGGGCGTCGTTTGCACCTGTCTGTGATGTCAAGACACGGCCAAGCCAATGGTGGTTTGGTAAATTCCTCCCTTGGCTAGTTAAGTATTTGGATGGTTATTTTGGGTTTATTAATATATTTTAAGAGTATTAAAATATTTAAACCCTATTTTAGACTTCATTATTCAAAAATCCTAAATCAAAACCTCCCCTTCCCTCCAAAAGTCTCTCTTTAGAAACCTCCATGGGAGGTGAAGACTTCAAGCTCTCAAGGTCAAATTCTTCATGTTTTCAAGGATTTTTCATGGGATTCTTCAAGTAATAGGTATGGTGGTCTTGATCCTTCTCTAATTTTCCATTCAAGGAGACAAATCCAAAGTGATTTCAAATCATGAAAATCTAGGTTTTACTCAATCTCATGGATTCTTTCATCAAACATTTTCAAATGGTTTATAATGACAAATTATGATTGTATTGGTGTTTAATGGATGATTTATGATGAAAATACTCTATGAACCCATGATTTCTCGAAATTCTTAAATTGTTCCTTTATGAAGTGGGTTTGTTGATTATGACTGAATGTTGATGGATTATTCCTAGATTGATTTAGATTATTGAATTGTATCATCATCCATGCCTAATTATGGTTAATTGTTGGTGAATTGAGGATTTTTTATCATATATTTGAAAGGGCAAGTTTGACCTAATTTCATGTTAAAGTAGAATTGTGCTTGAATTGTTGATCCACTTGAAAGGTGGAGGTGTTTACTTACTATGTACATTGTGATCATGGCCTTGAAGGCATAGTGTGAAGGATTGAAGTATTATCCTGATGTTGTATACATGAATGTGATGTGAAGGATATGAATGTGATTTCAATGATAGAATGATGATCTTCTATAGAATGTAAATGTGTTCTGATTGAAAGAATATTCTCACTAAACACTCATGAATGATGGTGATGGAATGTGGAGGGTTCTATAATGCAATATTGAATATCATGAATTGGTAGGCTAAGGCATCCTTTTCTTATATTGGTGAATGTGATCATGAATGAATTATCTTGACTTTGTAGGCTTAGGCATCCTCTTCTTGAATAATGAATGTATCTTGACTTAATGTCTTAATGATCATGAATCGGTAGGCCTAATGTTGGTATCCCTTTCATAAATAACTAATGAATGTGTTGATGACTTAGAATTGGTAGACCTAAGGTTGGTAGCCTTTACATGAATGAATGAATGAATGTCTTGAGTTGGTAGACCTAATGTTGGTAGCCTTCTATAAATGACTAATGAGGTATTTTAGGCTATGTCTTGAACCGGTAGACCTAATGTTGGTGGCCCTTCATGATGAGTCTAGAACACAATGTGAATGTTTAACCTTGAAGCGGTAGACCTAATGGTGGTGGCCCCCTTCATGTGTGAGATGATGAAACTTGAAATGGTAGACCTAATGTGGTGGCCCTTCATGGAAAGTCAATGAGCTATCCTTAATGTACCGTGAATCTGTAGACCTAATAGTGGTGGCCCTTTCTTGTGTAATGTACCTTGGGTCAGTAGGCCTAATGTTGGTGGCCCTCTCAAGTACAACAATGTAATGTGAATAAACACTCTATGGGAATGGAAGCGAACCACCGAGTGGATATGGCTAAGACGGTGACTCTCTCAATATTAGGTTAGAGTCCAATGAACATCTTTCTTATCCCATAACTATGTGCTTAGATAGGATGTGTACTAGTTCTACCCTAGGCAAGTAGAATACCATCTTTCGGTGTGGGGTTACATGACAACGGATTCCAAGATTTAGCTCTCATGGTCTATGTCGGTTAATGCCTATTCCCATCATGTGAGATGTGCATTATGGTTTCTTGATGAGTTCTATGAAGTGTGGGTGGTAGTAAGGGATGTTATCCATGCATTGCACGAGTAGGCTTTGAGAGGGTCATAATGAGTTCTCTAAGCCTTAATGGCTAATGTATGAATGTCCTCTTAAGATAAAGTTAATGAGAATGATGATCTAGTGTCTAATGAATGAATGTGTCCTAAATAAAGTTATTGAAGAATGTTGACTCTTAAATGCTTATATGCATAAATGTAAATGATGCATGCTATACTTGGATTCTATTATGAGTTACTTCCTTGTCATGACTTATCGTATATGAAGGTGCCTTGTCTATGGTAACTTCAAAGGAGTACTTAGTGTGAGTAGTAGTATGGTATGCTACTTGCACATTGCATAGTTATGACTTATAGTTGTCTTAGATGTTGGTCTTAATGTGATGATGTGATTTATATAATGTTTATGTCTCTTATATGCTTTATTGTGTAAAGGTGCAAAGGATGAATGGTAAGTTCACTTTTGGTGGCCTTAGGGTGGTACCTTAGTGTGGGTGGTGGTATGGGACGCTACCCATACATTGCACAAGGTATAGCTTGAGGGTCACTTGAGGTGAAGGCTTAAGGTGAAGGTAAAGTTTCATATGTGGATTAGGTTCTAATGTGAAAATATGACTTGTATGTTGGTTTTGACTTATATTATGCCTCTTTTATTCAATGATCATGAAGTTTTACTAAAATGGCATAAAGCATGACTTTCAACCAAAAAATGTCCTTTTAAGCATGTTTTTGCATGGCCTCCATACTTAGTACATCTAATGTGCTAACCCATATTTCTTCACCCTTTTCACCAAAGTGTAGGGTTTGGAGATATTGGTGTTCTATGCTTGAGGAGTAGGTTTCTAAGGTGCTTGATGATGAAGACTTGGTGAGTACTCATAGTTTCGAGGACAAAACCCAATATGTTCCGTTTACGTCTTTTAGTTTATGTTAAAGCTTTTGTATGGGCTAAGTCCAAATGTTGTACTCAAAGTATTAGATGGTTTGAGACATAGTATAGAAAGTCTAGAAAGTCTTCCGCTTGCTTTTTAATGAAAATGTCTGCTATTGTAAAGAAAGTTTTAAATTCTTCTCTATTTTCCTATGTTCTTATGTTCAAGAATGCTATGAGGCTTGTATTAGACCCCTTCAGGGTCGAGTACGTCGTGTTGCATTCGGGGTGTACCCCCGGGTCGTGACATGAGTTGAGGAAGTAGATTCTTACAAAACCCGTAATTCCAAATATTCCATTCATCCGGGTGCCACTAAGATGTACCGTGATCTACAGGAAGTCTTTTGGTAGAATGGCATGATGAGATATATCGCAGATTTTGATGTGTCCTAAGTGTCAACATGTTAAGGTAGAATATCAGAAACTGGGAGGTATGCCTCAAGAGATTAATACTCCTACATGGAAGTGGGAAGTGATAAACATGGACTTCATTACAGGTTTACCTCATACTCGCAGACAACATGACTCATTTGGGTGATAGTAGACAGAGTCACTAAGTCCGCTCACTTCTTGGCTATCAAGACTACAGATTCTACAGAGAACTACACCAAACTCTACATCAATTAAATAGTCAGGTTACATGGGGTTCCCTTGTCTATCAACTCAGATAAAGGTCCTTAGTTTACCTCTCATTTCTGGCAATCGTTTCAAAAAGGTCTTGGTACTCAGTTAAATCTCAATACAATATTTCATCCTCAGACGAATGGTCAGGCAGAGCGTACCATTCAGACTTTAGAGGACATGTTGAGATCTGGTGTGATCAATTTCAAGGGTAGTTGGGATGATCACCTACCTCTGATAGAGTTCTCCTATAATAATAGCTTTCATTCTAGTATTCAAAAGGCCCCGTATGAGGCATTATATGGGCATAGATGCAGGTCCCTAATTGGTTTGTTTGAAGTAGGTCAAGCAGCCTTGATTGGGCTAAATTCAATTCATGAGGTTATGGAGAAAGTTTAACTCATCAGATATAGAGTAAAGACAGCCAGAGTCATCAGAAGACCTATGCAGATGTAAGGAGAATGGACTTAGAGTTTGAAATGGATGATTAGGTTTTCCTGAAGTTGTAACCTATGAAGGGGGTGATGAGATTTGGCGAGAAAGGGAAGCTCAGTCCTAGATATGTAGGTCCTTACAAAATCCTGAAAAGGGTTGGTAAGGTGTCTTATGAGTTAGAGTTGCAAGCAGAACTAGGAGAGGTTCACCTAGTCTTTCACATTCCCTTGTTGAAGAAGTGTGTGGGTGATCTAGCATCGATAATACCATTAAAGAGTGTGGCTGTGAAGGATAGCCTTACTTATGCAGAGGTGCCAGTTGAGATTCTTAATCGCCAGGTTCATAGGTTGAGAAATAAGGAAGTCGCTTCAGTGAAGGTTTTATGGAGGAGTCAGTCCATAGAGACAGCTACTTAGGAAGTAGAAGCAGCTATGATGGCCAAGTATCCTCACCTTTTCCCTTCTGATTCTATTTCAGCTTGAGGTAATAGTTCCTCTCTGATCTCTCAATTTACTCTAGTGTGATTCAGTCTGAGTATCTTGTTCCCTCAATTATCCTTGTATTTCAGCATAATTGCATGTTCATAGAACTTAGTTCAGTTACATATCATTTCTAGTACTTAGTGGTAAGGATTGTAGATCCTTCCCTCCATACTCATCTTGTTAGACTTCATTCATGGACGAATGTTCCTAAGGGGGAGAAAATATAACACCTCAGATCTCTAAATGGAGAAAATCATAGTTTCCAGAAAACTGGTGCCAGTACCAACAGAACCACCCACGCACCGTAGGTAGAACCACGGATGGTAGGTGATGATGCATCGTTAAGGTCCAAAACTTGATGGTCTCTGATCCCACCCACGGTCAACCAGTACGGTCTGTGGTTTGACCTACGGACCGTATATGAGGATCAGCAGCACAATTGGAGGAAAATGTATATTGGAAAAACTTCAAACGGTCATATCATTTAGCACAAAATGAATTACGTGGCCTATGACCTATCAAATTAAATATAATTGAAGACTCTTTCCAACGCCACCGAGTTTGCTAAAATTCAAGATCTGAGTAAAACGTTATGCTCTTTATAGTGAACCCTGTCGGGCAAACAACCAACCACGACCCCAGTCGATGGTTGGTAGTCTAAATGATGGTATGTTTGTCCATCCGTGGATGACCTTCATCAGCTTTTAAGTCAGGGTCATTTTGGTATTTTCCGTGTGCGTTGGGCACTTAAACTATGTCGTTTGATGCCTAAATTATGTCGTTTCACCCAGAATATGTCTAATAACCTAGTCAGACATACCCAGAACCCTCATTCTCCAAAAATCATCCAAATTAGAAACAAAAAAAAAAAAGAGGCACCAGCTTCTTTCAAGAACAAGCAGCAGTATTCTTCAAGTTTCAGCCGAAAAATCCGATCGTAGTTTTCATCATCGGGTGTGTGGGAGTTCACTAGTGGGTTCCTTTCATCCACTAGGTCCATAGATTTGAGTCATTTCCTTGATTCTACACTTGTTTAGACCAAGGGTTTTCTAAATCTTGGGGATTTATTGTGATTTCAATTGCTATATAATCCATAGTCTAAATATCATGTTTTTTCTTGGAAACGTTTTTTAATTCTTGTATGAAACTCAGAACCCTAGTCTATGTAGATTCACTTAGTTCATAAATTACACTTGCTAGGTCAGTTAAACGGATAATCATGTTTCATATTTCGAATTTCACTTTATCAGTATATAAACGTTGCATTCTTAGTTAGCATGTAAGTATTTTGAGATATCCAGTATTTCAGTTGCATTTCAGTCATATACATAGTTCGGAGTAGACTTAGCATAGAGTTAGACAAGGATTCAGCGTACCCTCATAGTCCAGAACTATGTTCCCCCCGTAGGATTATAAGTCCCGTCTATTTGGCATTAGATGTAATAATTATGCCACAGTCATGCCTTTATACCCCTGGTAAGGTATATTGGGCCCTCTCGATGAGGCTTATACATCGAAACGTTTAGCTCATGTGGTCTATGTCCATTAATAGTAGCTCTCAGAGTCAGACTCTTAGTGCATTTACCAGGTTTTCAGCATTTATATCAACATACAGTTCAGCATTTCATCTTCATGATTGGTACTTGGTCATTGAATTTAGCTTAGCTTTTTAGTTATATTCCAGTATCTCTATCTCTATCTCTGCTTAGATTATATCATTGCTTCGTTATGCATTGTTCAGCTTATATATTTTGTTCAACTTAGTATATTTATATCCTGCATGCTTAGTACATTCCAAGTACTGACGCATACTCTCCGCCACATCTTTGCATGATGTAGGTTCAGGTACTCACCATCTAAATCACGCTTAGGTCGATTTGCGGTCTGACTTCAGCGGCTTTAGTGGTGAGTCCTCATACTTTGAGGACAATAGACTAGCTTTCCATTTTAGTCTTTATATTTAGTTTTCAGTTTTGTTAGAGTTAGCCGGGGGGGACATGTCCTAGCAACTAAACATAGTTAGAGGATTTTAAGACATAGAAGTAGATTCATCTTAAGTTATTAAGTGGTTTTTTCAGTTATCATTAAGCTCTTAGTATGTTTTATATATTCAGATTAGTTGAGTTTTTTCCCCATTTTTAGATATCCATTGTTTTATCTTCCGCATAGTACATGTTTTACTCAGTAAATTTTATAGTATGGTTATGATATGCCAGACTCAGGGTTAGCTTGGGGTCACTCGTGATCCTAGGTCCCGTGTTACGTCAAGGAGGTAGCCTCGGGGTTTGATGTGACTAACCATATCTTCCATAAAATCACTTTATTCATCATGATGAAGCAGTCTTTAAGGCTTAGCTGAAAATTCATTAGGTATACTTCTTAGAGGAGCAATGGAATCCTTTTTCCCTTTTAATCCTTTGTCTTTGACATAACTTCCTTTTAACAAAGTAATCTGTTTAGGAGATAGATCTACTTCTTTTACCACATGGTTTATATTGTTAGAGATATCTTCCTTTCCATCTATGATCTGTTTGTTATTTTTATGGGTATCAACAAAAACCTCTATATTAATGTGATATTCTATGGCTGCATTAAAGTATTTACTTTTTCTTCTTCAATAGTCTTGAAAGTCATTTCCCTTGTTGGACTACCATGTATTCCTTCCGTCAAAGCATGTTCCTTGCCTTCTACTTCAACCAAATCATTATGGATCCCATCTTCTTGAATCTTTTCTGCAATGATATTATTATTGTATCAATAAGAGCATTATTCTTTTCTGGTGTATCATTTCTTACTGCACCAGCATGAGAATTTTCATGTGTCGTGGTACTCTTCTCATACCTTTAATCAGACTGAGGTAATGCTTCAGTTCGATCTGTTTTTCCATTAACTTGTTGTCATGACCCAAACTATTGTGATTAGCCCCCACACTAACCCTCCGGTTCGAGAACCATTACTACGACCTAGCTACACAACTTAACGAAAAGATAGGCATTTAAAGATACTAAAGCAGGTTTAAATGTCCAAAAGAAATAGAATTCCCATAAACTCCGAAAGTTAAATAACCAGCTACTCAGGTCGGCCTAGGTTTGTGATTAATTATGATACATCCAAGGTCGGCCTAGGTTGTATGTTGATGCAGCGAGGTAAGGTCATAGTTTATGCTTCTAGACAACTTAAGGTACATGAGAAAAACTACCAGACTCGCGACCTCGAACTTGCAGCCGTAGAATTTACCCTAAATATTTGGAGACATTACTTTTATGGTGTTCATGTTGATGTGTTCACAGATCATAAGAGCCTTTAGTATGTGTTCACCCAGAAAGAGTTAAATCTTCGTTATAGGAGATGGCTTGAATTCCTCAAAGACTATGACATGAATATGTTTTACCATCCGGGTAACGCCAATGTAGTGGTTGATGCTCTCAGTAGACTTTCTATGTGTAGTATAGCATACGTTGAGGAAGAAAAAAAGTTAGCCAAATATGTTCACTGACTTGCTCACTTTGGAGTTTGCCATACGGACACATTAGAAGAGGGTGTGATAGTTCAGAATGGGTCAGAATATTCATTTGTAGTGGAGGTTAAGGAAAACCAGGATAGTGATCCAATATTACTTCATTTGAAAAGTACAGTTCATCAGTAGAAAGTTGAGGTTTTCTCCCAATGAGGAGATGATGTGCTTCGTTACAAGGGTCGCTTATGTGTTCCTAATGTTGGTGAGTTGTGACGACCCGTAAAATGAATAAGTTAAACTAGAGCCTAATGTGTGTATGTTTGAGTTTGATGTGAGGTTTGAGTGAGGTTTCTTGTTGTTTTATGTTGTCCCGAGCTATGGTTGAGGGTTATAGGTGTTAAACGTCAAGGTACAACCCCCCAAGGACCCACCAAGGGTCCTTTCAGGGATAACCCCAAGGCTGCCCCTTAAACAAAAACCTGCCAAAATCTTGTGAACCACGGATGCAATCCATGACCAGTGATTGATCTACGGCTCGTGGTCTTGATCCGTAGGTCAACCCCCCAGTTGCCAAGCCCCAACCCTAGACTACAGACTAGAAGTATGGACCGTGAATGGACTCGCGGTCCATGAGTCTAGGGCTTCGTTTGCACCTGTCTGTGCTGTTAAGACACGGCCAAGCCAAGGGTGGTTTGGTAAATTCCTCTCTTGGCTAGTTAAGTGTTTGGACTGTTATTTTGGGTTTGTGAACATATTTTAAGAGTATTAAAACATTTGAACCCTATTTTAGATTTCATTATCCAAAAATCCCAAATCAAAACCTCCCCTCCCCTCCAAAAGTATCACTCTACAAACCTCCATGGGAGGTGAAGACTTCAAGCTCTCAAGGTCAAATTCTTCAAGTTTTCAAGTATGTTTCGTGGGATTCTTCAAGTAATAGGTATGGTGATGTTGATCCTTGTCTAATTTTCCATTCAAGGAGCCAAATCCAAAGTGATTTCAAATCATGAAAATCTATGTTTTACTCAATCTCATGGGTTCTTTCTTCAAACATTTTCAAATGGTTTCTAATGACAAATTATGATTGTATTGGTGTTTAATTGACGATATATGTCACGACCTAAGAGCACCCCCAAGTCGTAACATGCATATTCGACCTCTCGGAGGTCTTATACAAGCCCTTAGCATTCATCACATTAGATATGTAAAATAGTGCAGAATTAAAAACTCTTTAAAACAAAATCCATCAGACTCAAAGGTCACTTTTAAAAACATCTTTCAATAATACAAAATGCGGAATACTAAGTCTATTAGCCATCTTAGACATAAATCTGAAAACATACTAGTGACACGGCCCTTTACAATCAAAAGAAGTCTATTACAAGAACCTTATCATAAAACAAGAATAGAAAGTCTTGTCCTCGACATATGAGGACATACCACAAGAACTTGGAAGAACTTCAAATCCCAAACTTACTATAGAACCCACTCACTTGCCAGAACCTACACTTGTAGAAAATAGAGAAAATATGGAATTGGCACAATTAAGTACTAAGTATGATAACTAAGCAAAAACATGTTAAAACGGACATTTATTTGAAATAAATGTTGTCATACCATTTTTAATAAAACCTTCATAACACAAAGATAAGAGACACATTTCAAGTCATCCTCCACATATGAGACAGTACCCACATAATAGACATACTCAACTAGTACTAATGTACAACACATAAACATAATAGTCAAGTAAGTCCTTTCATCATCTTAAAACCTATATCTCAAGTCACCCTAAGCCACACTTAAGTGAGACATGAAGTGACCGCCCATACAACCTCTTCATATACACCTAAGTGTTCCTAAAGGTTACCATAGATAAGGAATTTATCATTACAATATAACATGCTAAGTCAACATTCTTTATTACACCATTTAGGAGACATCCAAGCAATTAGGGGACTGTCACGTAATAGTCATTTAGACTTAGGGAACTCACTTTAGCATCTTCTAGGCCTACTCGTGCCATGTGTAGATAGCATCCCATACTACCACCTATACTTTGTAGAACCTATCCAATAACTAGAGTGCACATCCCACATGATGGGAAAAAGGCATTAACCGACATAGACCATACTAGCTAGGCATGGAATCCAGAGTCTACCCTACTCCGTGGAAGGTGTTCTACTTGCCAAGGGTAGAACTAATAAACAACCCATGTAGACACATGGTTTAGGGGATATCCAAAGAAGTTCATTGTACCCTAACCTCATACTCTGAGAGGACTACCTTCTTAACCATATCCACTCGGTGCTTAGCCTTAGTTCCCATAGAGTAATTTCATTCACATGTATGTACTAGATAGGGCTCCATCACTAAGTCTTGCCGACCCATAGTACTACTACCAAGAAGGGCATCGCAAGGATCTACCGATCAAGGTTCAATAAGATAGCTCATTAACTTTCTTAGGGAAGGTTTTCTACCATTCCGGTCCACCAACTCTAAGTTTATCATTTCACACAAGAAGAAGGTCATCACCCTAAGGTCCACCACTTCAAGGTTTTTCATTCACTTAGGAGTCTAGACTTATGAGAGGGCACCATGCTTAGGTCTACCGATCCTAGACATTCATTCATTCCATAAGCTTTCATGTAACAAGAAGGGACATCTAAGTCTACCAAGCAAGCCACAATATTTCCATATAGAGACTCTTCATAGTTTAACATCATCACATATATGAACATTAAAGGAGATCACACTTTCAATCATAATGCAATAACACTTTATACAAGATCACCTTATGTCCATAAGAATACCTTCACATTTATATCTTCACATAGTACAATAACACTTCATAACTTTATAACACTTTAATTCAATAGATAATGCCTTCAAGGTCATGTTCATAATACATTCCATAATTAAACACCTCAACCATAAGTGGATCAAACCAAACAAGAACAATTATATCAATAATATGAGATTAAGCCAACTTACCATCCTCCAAAGCAATATTCAACAACACTCAAGTACCCACCATTTTACTTACCACAAGAGAATTCATCCATAACATGCCCATAAGGCCACAACTCTTAATTCATCCATACATCAACAATTCATCATAGATAGATATATAAAATCAAAAGAGTCACCAATACAATCCAATCCAAACACAATTTCATAAACTTTGGATTATAAACAAAAGACCCACTTCTTAAGCAAATTCTAGGGTTTTGTGGAAGACAAGGGTTCATAGAGTTTTTCATTCAAAATCCTTCAATTGAACATTAATAACATCATATTTAATCATTGAAATCATTTTCATGCAAGAACCCTTGAGAGAATTGAGAAACAAGCTTTTTCATAACTTTTTGGAAAACTTTAAAATTCATTTGAGATTGGCTCTAAAGTGAAAAATAGCTTTAGATAAAGAGCCACCATACCTCAATTGATGAAATCCCAACAAAATTTGGTGGAAGGAACCCTCAATTTGAAACCCTAGCTCTCCACCTTCTTCTTCCTTCAACTTGAGAGAACTTTAGAGAGAGAAAGTCTTTGGGAGTTTTAATTTGAAGAATGAATTCAAATATACCTTTTAAATGTTTTAATACCTTTAAAATACCTAAAATAAGTTGAATCAACCTTCCATGCATTTAATTGGCCACAACAATCATACAATATCAATATAAAAGCACTCATAAAGGAGGAAACATCAACTCCACATAACAAGACCTTACAACACAACTTCATTCAAATTTATGGAAGTAGGAATCACACCTATAACTCAACATGCCTCAAACCTTTTCCATTTCTCATTTATTTGGAGGAACTTCCTTCTCCAAAGCACCTCATGCTCATAACAACATCAAAGAACACAATATGCAATTATCTTATTAAAACACAATCATGCTACATCAAGAATACACTTAAGCATGCTCAACTAGTCAACTCATGAAATATTTTAGCAACTCATCATATATGCATATAAACATGAGAGACATCATTAGGAAAACTCATTTTCTCATTTAACAAGTATTCAACTTAAAACATGCATATCATAAGGAGACTATAGAAACTCATTTTCACATAAGACTCCAAAACACGCAACATGCCACTAGAAATTCTATGTCCCAAGCTTAAATAGGAATAGAAAAAAGTGACAAGGATGCTAAAAGTCACCACAACCTACTATTTAACATACCGTCCCCCACTTAGGAGAAACCCATCTAGGCCATCCTAAACAACAAATAAAGATCTCATTACAAAACAAGGAACTATGACATATCGGCACCCTAATCCGGATTTGCTTCCTTGTTAGCTTGGAGAGCATAGAAACGAGTCTTCTTTTGACCCTAAACATATGGCCACTATAAGAAGCTTTCTTAGCATATCTCCCTTTAGCTGCAAGAGTAGGGCAATCTCTCACTTTATGATCATCCTTTCCACAACCATAGCACCCATTAGTACCGGCTAGGCATTTCCCAAAATGCTTCTTTCCACAAGGGGGACAAGTAGGCTTAACAAATTGAGAACTACCACCTCTCTCTTGGTTGACCTTAGGAGAACTTGAGAAATCTTGATTAGGAACCCTCTCCTTAAACCTAGGTTGTCCTTGCTCATCGGACCAACCCCTTTTCAAATCCTTCCTCTCCCTCATAAGTTTGGACTCCTCAATAGATTGAGTATAGACAACAAGCCTAGAGATATTCATGTCACCATGGAGCATTACCGTACGCCACTCTTCCTTAACCAAGTCGGATACACCGGTAATAAACCTACTCATCTCCTCTCTAGGGTTAGACACCAAGGATAGAGCATATCTAGACAACAAGGTAAACTTCAAAGCATACTCCTCCACACTCATACTACCTTGCTTAAGGTTAATAAACTCCTCAATCTTACACTCCCTCTTCTCATGGGGAAAGTACTTTCCTAAGAATGCTTCCTTAAACTCCTACCATTCCATGGGACCTCTTCAACCGGCCTATTGTCTTTCCATTGAGTGAACCAAATTTGGGCCACCTCTTTCAATTGGTAGGAAGTCAACTCCACCTTCTCCCTAGAAGATACACCCATAGCATCCACTACCTTATAGATTTCATCCAAGAATCCTTGGGGGTCTTCTCCCACTTTAGAGCCAAGAAAGATAGGAGGATTCATCCTCACAAAATCTCTCAATCATGAGGCCACGGTACTCTCATAATCATTCACCCTAGGCCCCACATCTCGGTTAGCTTGAGTCGTCATGGCTTGAGATAGAGTTAGAAAAATCACCCTAATCTCTTCATTAGTCATGGCGGGGGAACCACCAGAACCTCATTCTCTTGTTCACCTATAGGGACTTGGCCACCTTGAAGACCTTGAACATCTTGGGGAGGAACTCCCTCATTTCTAATCTCTTATTCCGCTCTCCTCGGGTTAGCCCTTGTATTCATATCCTATAGACACAAGAGAAGGATTAGGAAAAGGACACTTATAGACCAAACTCTAAGGCAGGACTTCAAGGATAATGAAAGATGTGTAAATTCTACCGTCCTATAGCCTCTCGCTCATAGATGTGTCGCGACTCACACCGATGAACAAGACTATACTAGACGTGGCTTTTCATACCTTGAACCTAAGAACCATTTTCCAAAACCTTATGCTCTGATACCAAGTTTGTCACGACCCGAGAGCACCCCTAAGTCGTAACATGCGTATTCGACCTCTTGAAGGTCTTATACAATCCCTTAGCATTCATCACATTAGATATGTAAATTAGTGCAGAATTAAAAACTCTTTAAAACAAAATCCATAAGACTCAAAGGTCACTTTTAAAAACATCTTTCAATAGTACACAATGCGGAATACTAAGTCTCTTAGCCATCTTAGACATAAACCTGAAAACACACTAGGGACACGGCCTTTACAATCAAAAGAAGTCTATTACAAGAACCTTATCATAAAACTAGAATAGAAAAGTCTTGTCCTCGACATATGAGGACATACCACAAGATCTTGGAAGAACTTCAAATCCCAAGTTTATTATAGAACTCTCTCACTTGTCGGAACCTACACTTGTAGAAAATAGAGAAAATATGGAATTAGCACAATTAAGTACTAAGTACGATGATTAAGCAAAAACATGCTAAAACGGACATTTATTTGAAATAAATGCTTTCACGCCATTTTTTATAAAACCTTCATAACACAAATATAAGAGACACATTTCAAGTCATCATCCACATATGAGACAATACCCACATAATAGACATACTCAACTAGCACCAATGTACAACACATAAACATAATAGTCAAGTAAGTCCTTTCATCATCTTAAAACCTATATCTCAAGTCACCCTAAGCCACACTTAAGTGAGACATGAAGTGACCGGCCATACAACCTCTTCATATAAACATAAGTGTTCTTAGGGATTACCATAGATAAGGAATATATAATTACAATATAACATGAAAAGTCAACATTCTTTATTACATCATTTTAGGAGACATTCAAGCAATTAGGGGGCTTTCACGTAATAGTCATTTAGACTTAGAGAACTCACTTTATCATCTTCTAGGCCTACTTGTGCCACGTGTAGATAGCATCCCATACTACCACCAACACTTTGCAAAACCTATCCAATAACTAGAATGCACATCCCACATGATGGGAAAAAGGCATTAATTGACATAGACCATACTAGCTAGGCATGGAATCTGGAGTCCACCCTACTCCGTGGAAGGTGTTCTACTTGCCAAGGGTAAAACTAATAAGCAACCCATGTATGCACATGGTTTAGGGGATATCCAAAAAAGTTTATTGTACCCTAACCTCATACTCTGAGAAGGCTACCATCTTAACCATGTCCACTCGGTTCTGAGCCTTAGTTACCGTACAGTAATTTCATTCACATGTATGTAGTAGAGAGGGCTCCATAACTAAGTCTTGCCGACCAATAGTTCTTCTACCAAAAAGGACATAACAAGGATCTACCGATCAAAGTTCAATAGGATAGCTCATTGACTTTCTTAGAGAAGGTTTTCTACCGTTCCGGTCCACCAACTCTAAGTTTATCATTTCACACAAGAAGAAGGTCATCACCCTAAGGTCCACCACTTCAAGGTTTTTCATTCACTTAGGAGTCTAGACTTATGATATGGCACCATGCTTAGGTCTACCGATCCTAGACATTCATTCATTCCATAAGCTTTCATGTAACAAGAAGGGACATCTAAGTCTACCAAGCAAGCCACAACATTTCCATATAGAAACTCTTCATAGTTTAACATCATCACATATATGAACATTAAAGGAGATCACACTTTCAATCACAATGCAATAACAATTTATACAAGATCACCTTATGTCTGTAAGAATACCTTCACATTTATATCTTCACATAGGACAATAACACTTCATAACTTGATAACACTTTAATTTAATGGATAATGCCTTCAAGGTCATGTTGATAATACATTCCTTAATTAAACACCTCCACCATAAGTGGATTAAACCAAACAAGAACAATTATATCAATAATATGAGATTAAGACAACTTACCATGCTCCAAAGCCATATTCAACAACATTCAAGTCCCCACCATTTTACTTACCACAAGAGAATTCATCCATAACTTGCCCATAAGGCCACAACTCTCAATTCATCCATACATCAACAATTCAACATATATAGATATAGAAAATCATAAGAGTCACCAACACAATCCAATCCAAACACAATTTCACAAACTTTGGATTATAAGCAAAAGGCCCACTTCATAAGCAAATTCTAGGGCTTTGTGGAAGACAAGGGTTCATAGAGTTTTTCATTCAAAAACCTTCAATCAAACATTAATAACATCATGTTTAATCATTGAAACCATTTTTATGCAAGAATCCTTGAGAGAATTGAGAAACAAGCTTTTTCATAACTTTTTGGAAAACTTTAAAATTCATTTGAGATTGGCTCTAAAGCGCTAAAGCGAAAACTTGCTTTAGATAAAGAGCCATCATACCTCAATGGATGAAATCCCAACACAATTTGGTGGAAGGAACCCTCAATTTGAAACCCTAGCTCTCCACCTTCTTCTTCCTTCAACTTGAGAGAACTTTAGAGAGAGAAAGTCTTTGGGAGTTTTAATTTGAAGAATGAATTCAAATATACCTTTTAAATGTTTTAATACCTTTAAAATACCTAAAATAATTTGAATCAACCTTCCATGCATTTAATTGGCCAAGGGTGGAATTTACCAAACCACCCTTGGCATGGCAGATTTTTGGACAGCAACACAGTGCCAATTGACGGCCACCATCCACGGACCGTGGATGGATTGATGGCCCATCTTGGCTGCTCGTCAAAAGGATTAGAGAGGGTGTTGGGGAGGCTTTGGTTAGGAGACTAAGTCTCAACTCACGAAGCCAATCCAATCCCCGTCAATGCATTAACGGCCCATCAATCCATTGACGGCCTGTCAATAGGGCTCGTGGATGGCTACTGGTTTTGATAGCTTTTAGGTCAGCGTTTGGGTCCTCTTCAAGGACCCTTAGGGTTGTTCTTGGGGAGTCGAACCCGGAGGTTTTGACCCTAAACATGCTCATCTAGACACTAGGGTTAATTCCACTGCTTTTTGACTCCAAACAACTCACCAAATCAAGGACAACGCACTAGTACATACAAGACTAGTTTCCGGACATCATGGACGTCCCTTGACGTTTGACCTCCAATACAACCAAACTGACCTCTAACACTATTTTATGAATTTATACAAGATTACCAACTACAAACCAACAAACTAGGCTCTAGTTTCACAAGTTCATTTTTAGGGTGGCTACAATTTATGATGAAAATACTCTATCAACCCATGATTTCTCTAAATTCCTAAATTGTTCCTTTATGAAGTGGGTTTGTTGATTATGAACGAATGTTGATGGATTATGTCTAGATTGATTTAGATTATTGAATTATGTCATCATCCATGCCAAATTATGGTGAATTGTTGGTGAATTGAGGATTTGTGATCATAGCCTTGAAAGGGAAAGTTTGACCTAATTTCATGTTAAAGTAGAATTGTGCTTGAATTATTTATCCACCTGAAAGGTGGAGGTGTTTACTTACTATGTACATTGTGATC
Organism: Solanum microdontum; assembly: GCA_036250385.1. NCBI lineage: Eukaryota > Viridiplantae > Streptophyta > Magnoliopsida > Solanales > Solanaceae > Solanum > Solanum microdontum. The sequence goes on along the minus strand of JAJONQ010027012.1, from coordinate 1,486 downwards.
ATGGCCTTGAATGCATAGTGTGAAGGATTGAAGTATTATCATGATGTTGTACATATGAATGTGATGTGAAGGATATACATGTGATTTTAATGATAGAATGATGATCCTCTATAGAATGTAAATGTGTTGTGATTGAAAGCCTATTCTCACTAAACACTCATGAATGATGGAGATGGAATATGGAGGGTTCTATAATGCAATTTTGAATATCTTGAGTTGGTAGGCTAAGGTATCCTTTTCTTGTATTGGTGAATGTGATCATGAATGAATTATCTTGACTTGGTAGGCTTAGGCATCCTCTTCTTGAATAATGAATGTATCTTGACTTAATGTCTTAATGATCATGAATCAGTAGGCCTATTGTTGGTAGCCCTTTCATAAATGGCTAATGAATGTGTTGATGACTTAGAATTGGTAGCCTTAAGGTTGGTAGCCTTTTCATGAATGAATGAGTGAATGTCTTCAGTTCGTATACCTAATGTTGGTTGCCTTCTATAAATGAATAATGAGGTATTTTAGGCTATGTCTTGAACCGGTAGAGCTAAGGTTGGTGGCCCTACATGATGAGTCTAAAACCCAATATGAATGTTTAACCTTGAAACGGTAGACCTAATGGTGGTGGCCTCCTTCATGTATGAGATGATGAACCTTGAAACGGTAGACCTAATGTGGTGGCCCTGCTTGGAAAGTCAATGAGCTATCCTTAATGTACCATGAATCGTAGACCTAATAGTGGTGGCCATTTCTTGTGTAATGTACCTTGGGTCGGTAGGCCTAATGTTGGTGGCCCTCTCAAGTACAACAATGTAATGTGAATGAACTACTCTATGGGAATAGAGGCTAAGCACGAGTGGATATGGCTAAGATGGTGACTCTCCCAATGTTCGGTTAGAGTCCAATGAACATCTTTCTTATCCCACAACTATGGTGACTCTCCCAATGTTCGGTGTGGGGTTACATGACACCGGATTCCATTATTTAGTTCTCATGGTCTATGTCGATTAATGCCTATTCCCATCATGCAAGATGTGCATTATGGTTTCTTGATGAGTTCTATGAAGTGTGGGTAGTAGTATGGGATGCTATCCATGCATTGCAAGAGTAGGCTTTGAGAGGGTTATAGTGAGTTCTCTAATCCTTAATGGCTAATGTATAAATGTCCTCTTAAGATAAAGTTAATGAGAATGATAATCTACTGACTAATGAATGAATGTTTTTTAGATGAAGTTATTGAAGAATGTTGACTCATAAATTCTTATATGCTTAAATGTATATGATGCATGCTATACTTGGATTGTATTATGAGTTACTTCCTTGTCATGACTTATCGTATATGAATGTGCCTTGTCTATGGTGACTTCAAAGGAGTACTTAGTGTGAGTAGTAGTATGGGATGCTACTTGCACATTGCACAATTATGACTTAGAGTTGTCTTGGATGTTGGTCTTAATGTGATGATGTGACTTATATAATGTTTATGTCTCTT
>JAJONQ010027011.1:0-33556 GCA_036250385.1 Solanum microdontum | reverse complement strand
GGGCAAGTTACTTTACCAAGATAGACCTCCGATTGGGTTACCACCAATTGATGGAGAAGGAAGATAATATTCTGAAAATGGCTTTTAGAACAACAAATGGTCATTTTGAATTTTTGGTGATATCTTTTTGCTTGACATGTGTTTCAGCCACTTTCATGGATTTGATGAATATGGTGGTTAGGAAATACCATGATATGTTTGTGATTGTGTTCAATGATGATATATTGATCTATTTTGTAACACCCTGGATTCAAAAGAGGAAACATTAAAAGTTTAGGAAAGTTGCAGGTCCCAATCGACGGTGGCCACCCAAGGACCATAGGTAGGGTCTGTGCTTGGGTACCTCAGCCTAGACTCAGACTTCAGGACCACGGCCTGACCAACAGACCGTAGGTCAGACAACAGTGTGTGGTCCAGGGGTCCGTAGATGGCTGAAAATCTCTGTAGTTAGTGACGGTTTACCGGGACGGATCGTAGGTCAATCAAAGGTCTGTCGTTCTAAGGGTCCCCTCAGAATTAGCCTCTGACCACCATCGAAGGCCATGTAGGATGGATGTGGGTCCATCCACGGTCCGTCGATGGGGTCTGTCGGTCACATATGACAATTAATTTTTAGGGGCACATAGGTCTTTTCCATTTTTATTTAAAGCAATTAGGTGTCGTTTTTCCTAAGCCTAGACAACCTATGTAAGTATTTTTGACCCCTATATTCACCCATTCAAATCATTATTTCAAAACCCCAAAGAAATCCCAAAACTCTTCTCTCAAATATTCTCTCTCTAGAAGGTGGAAGAGAAAGGAAGAGATTGAAGCTGGTTCAAGTTTAAATCTCCAACCTTCAAGCTTTTGGTGGGCTTTGTTACTAAGGTATGATGCCATTTCATCCATGGGATCCTTCCTCCCATGGAGTCCCTTAAGATTCCCCAGTTGTGAAGTCTAAATCCCTAATTTGAGTTACGATTTCTTCCATTGTTGTGGGTTATGATGAATGTTGATCCAAATAGTTGGATAATGATTGTTTATGATTGGATTGATAGAATTTCATGTTTTGAGGATGAAATTACATGTACCCATATCTATTCGATGCTTCTAGGGTGAAATTGAATATGATTCAGTTGATGCCAAGAAGGAAACCTTTATGGGTTAGATATATCCTTATAGGATATATGATTTGTGATTAGAATTTCTTGAGAATGAATCATAAATGATGATCATGAGATGTAGTGCTTTGAGAGTAATGCCTAGACTATGAATTTTTTATTATTGATAATATAGTGTGGAAGGGATACTTCTCACAATTAATTGCTAATCAATATTGAATGAATGTGGAAGGTTTATTCACATGAATGATTCTAGGTTGAAGGATTGCTCATCTAAAATGAATCTAGACTATTATTCTAAACAATTAATGAGGCTAGAGGCGACTACCTTTGACATCTATATATGAAGGATATGAGGTGATTTCCCATACTCCTTAGAATTGAACAAGAGGCGACTCTTCACGTCCATAATATGATGAATGGACATGGAGGTGAGTACCGACCATTATCCATATGAAATGATGTGGAGGCAAGTACCCATATCATATGATATAGTTGTGGAGGTGAGTAACCATAACCCTAAAGTAAGTAAGGCAAGAAGCGAACACCCATTAGCCTTTGTAAGTTAGGCAAAGAGGCGAATACCCATGTCTTGAAAAGTAAGTATGAATAATATGATTTATGTTATGAAGACGAATAGCTTGGAGTGTTGCTTGATATGCCTTCCATGATGTTAGCGTGACTAGTGGCGGATGACCCAAGTCTTGGCTAAGGATAAGTGAGGTTACTTAAGGAATTATTCCTCTTTCATTATGATGCTTTACATGTATTGATTATGTTTATGCTTTATGTCCTGTGTTGACTAATGCCTATGTTTATGTCGTTTATGTAAGCTATGATATTTAGTATATTCTTGTAGTAACGCATACTCTTGCCTATATTTCTCATCAAAATGTAGGGTCCAGTGATATTGATTCTCACACTCTTGACTAGGCTCATAGTTTATTAAAAAGTGAAGATTTGGTGAGTCATCATAGAATCTAAGGATTTGACCACCCCTTTTTTCTTTATGTCTTTCTGTTCATGTTGGACTATTGCATGGGTTGTGTCCCGAGACTATTCTTATGTTAGATAGTTTGAGACAGTGATAATACACTTTCGCTTATTTTATCAAAAGACTTTGATTGTATTGAAAACATTTTAAATGCCCACATTTTTTCTATTACTTTATGTTATGATATGCTAAGTGGCTTGTATGAGGCCTCTCGAGGTCTTGTACGCCTTGTTACATCTAGGGGGTACCCTTAGGTCGTGAAAAACTTAGTAATCAGAGCACAAGGTTTAGAATGGTTCTAGGATGTATCAAAACTACGTTAAGTAGAGTCTTGTTCAGAAGTGTTAAGAGTGCCACATTCATGCATGAGAGGCTAGTAGATGCTTAGGAAATCTCACTTCTTCATTTCTCTAAGTCATTCCATAGAGTTTAACTCTATAAGATCTTTCTCTAAATCATTACTCGATGGTTTTAAGGATATGACTTCTAGAAGGGCAGCTACAAGGAATGAGTAAGAAAATGTGGTTCAAGAAGCCCAAGCTCCTCCTCAAGCTCTGATTGACGCGTTGGCTTAGAATATAACAAATGTGAAGTTTAGGCTGGCTTTTCATGTGTTGGCGCAAGCGCTGATGGCACAACCCAATAGAGAGGTGGTAGTCCCAGTGAACCCAAATGTGGGTATGTTGGCGTTAAGAGTAAGGGACTTTACAAGGATGAACCCTACGGAATTTTATGGCTCCAAAGTTGAGGAAGATTCTCAAAAGTTTATCGATGAGGTATACAAGATACTTGCTATTATGGGAGTGACTTCGGTAGAGAAGGAGGAATTAACCGCTTATCAACTTAAAGGGGTTGCACAGATTTGGTTCAATCAGTGGAAGGAGGCAAGGCCGGTAGAAGCGTGTCCCATAGAATGGGAGAGGTTCAAAAGTGCTTTTCTTGACAGATTCTTCCCTCTTAAGATGAGAGAGGCCAAGGTGCTCGAGTTCATTAATTTTAGGCAAGGAAATATGAGTGTGAGGAAAGATTCTTTGAGGTTCACCCAATTGTCCAAATATGTTCCTTCTATTGTGGCGGATCGTAGAGCTAAGATGAGTAAGTTTGTGTCGGGTGCATCCGACATGGTAGTTAGAGAGTGCCATACCGATATGATTGTCCGAAACATGGGAATTTCTCACCTTATGGTGCATGCCCAACAAATTGAAGGGGAATAGCTGAAGGAAAGATCTAGGGAGACAAAAATGACAAGAATGGATGATGGTAACTTTTCATATTCTAGGTCCGGTGGACAGGGTCGTTCAAGGTTCTGACAAAAGTTCTTCAGGCAAGGTTCTTATTGTTCTCCTTCAAGGCCTAACAATGAGAGGGTGTCTAACCCAAAACATCAAGGATATGGTAGAAGGTGCTCAATGCCTACTTGTGCTAAATGTGCGACAAATCATGAGGGTAAGTGCTTAGCAGGTTCTAGTGCTTGCTTTGGTTATGGGAAGATGGATCACAGATAAGGAATTGTCCTTCGGTTGCTAAAAATAATTGAGATTGTCGTCATATGGACCAACCCTATCCTTCATCCGATCCAAGTGGTTTAGGTTTTAATGCTCCTAAGCAAAACCATTTCTATACACTTCAGACTATAGGTGAACAAGAGTGTTTTCTGATATGGTTACCGGTATGTTGAAAGTCTTCCAACTAGATGTTTATGCTTTACTTGATCCCGGTGCTACTTTGTCTTTTGTGACTCCCTATGTGGCTATGAGATTTGATATGTTTCTTGATGTGTTGTTAGAACCTTTTTCTATCTCTACCCCTGTTGGCGATTCTGTGGTGGCTAAAAGGATCTATAGAAGATGTCTCGTTCTCTTATCCCATAAAGTTACTCTAGTAGGTTTGGTAGAGCTTGGGATGGATTGGCTACACTCATGTTATGCTTCTATAGATTGTAGAACTCGTGTAGTAAAATTTCAATTTCCAAATGAGTCTATCCTAGAGTGGAAGGGGGGAAATTCTGTACCTACAGGTCAATTTGTCTCTTATCTGAAAGCTAGAAAAATGATTTCAAAGGGTTGTATCTACCATATAGTTAGGGTAAGGAATGTGGATTCGAAACCTCTATTCTTGAGTCGGTCCCTGTTGTAAATGAGTTTGCACAAGTGTTACCAGATGATCTACCTGGTATTCCTTCTGAAAGGGAAATACACTTCGAGATTGACCTTTTTTCCAAACACACAACTTATCTTTATCCCTCCTTATAGAATGGCTCTATAAGAAATTAAGGAGTTGAAATAACAATTAAAGGACTTGTTCGATAATGGTTTCATCCGACTGAGTATCTCTCCGTGGGGTGCTCCAATTTTATTTGTTAGGAAGAAAGATGGTTCACTCCGTATGTGTATTGATTATCGACAATTGAACAAGGTGACAATTAAGAACAAGTATCCTCTTCCAAGAATAGATGACTTGTTTGGTCAATTTCAAGGGGCCAGCTATTTCTCTAAGATTGATCTCTTGTTAGGTTATTACCAATTGAGGGTGAAAGAAGAAGACATTCCGAAAATAGCTCTTGGAACTCGATATGGTCATTTTGAGTTTTTGGTTATGTCCTTTGGTTTGACTGATGCTCCGGCGGCATTTATGGATTTGATGAATAGGGTGTTTAGACAATACTTTGATATGTTCATAATTGTGTTCATTGATGATATTTTGATTTATTCGAGGAGCAAGGAAGATCACATTAATCATTTGAGGATTGTGGTGCAAATCCTTAAGGAAAGATAACTTTTTTCTAAGTTTAGCAAATGTGAGTTTTGGCTAAGGTCTGTGGCTTTTCTAGGCCACATTGTTTCAAGTAAGGGTATTGAGGTAGATCCTATTGAGATGGATGCAGTCAAGAGTTGGCTTAGACCTCTATTACCGACAAACATTAGAAACTTCTTGGGTTTTTTCGGTTATTATAGAAGATTTGTTGAGGGTTTTTCTACGATTGCCTCTTCATTGATGACATTGATTCAAAAGAAAGCTAAGTTGATATGGTCCAAAGCTTGTGAGAAAAGACAAGTTGGTACGGATGACTTTGTTGTGTATTGCGATGCCTCTAGAGTTGGGTTAGGGTGTGTGCTTATGAAAAATGGAAAGGTTATTGCCTATGATTCAAGAAAAATTAAAATCCATTAGAAGAATTATCCTACCCACGATCTTGAATTAGCAGCGGTTGCATTTGCCTTAAAGATTTGGAGGCATTATTTGTATGGTGTCTATGTGGATGTTTCTACCAACCACAAGAGTTTGCAATATGTGTTTACCAAAAAAGAACTGTATCTTTGCCAAAGAAGGTCGCTAGAGTTATTGAAAGATTATGATATGAGTGTTCTCAATCACCCTGGTAAAGCAAATGTAGTGGTGGATGCTCTTAGTCATTTATCCATTGGTAGTGTTACACATGTTGATGATTAGAGAAAAGAGTTGGTTTGAAATGTTCATATATTGGCCCGATTGGGAGTTCAACTAGTAGATTCCACCAATGGTGGTGTTATGGTCCATAATGGTTCAGAATCATCTTTTATGACTGATGTGAAGGCCCAACAATGTCATGTCCCGACCTTAGTTGAATTGAAAGAAGCAGTGCTAAAGAAGTCCATAGAGGCTTTCTCCCAAGGAGGAGATGGTGTCTTAAGATATGAAGGTCGTTTGTGTGTTCCTAATGTTGATGACCTAAGGGAACATATCTTGTCAGAAGCCCATAGTTCTCGGTATTCTATTCACCAAGGAGCCACGAAGATGTACTGTGATTTGCAGGAGACCTTATGGTGGAATGGAATGAAGAAGGATATTGCGGGATTCGTGGCTAAGTGTCCTAATTGCCAACAAGTGAATGTTGAGCATCAGAAACCGGGAGGTTTATCCCAAGATATTAGCATTCCTACTTGGAAGTGGGGAGATTTTAATATGGACTTCATAGTGGGATTGCCCCGTACTCGACAACAATATGATTCGATTGGGTTATAGTAGATCGAATGACGAAGTCGGCCCATTTCATTCCTGTCAAGGTTTCCTATTCAGCGAAAGATTATGCTTAGTTGTATTTGAAAGAGATGGTAAGGTTGCATGGAGTGCCCTTCTCCATCTTTTGCGATAGAGATACTTAGTTTACTTCTCAGTTTTAGATGTCTTTCCAAAAGGATCTTGGCATGAAAGTTAAGCATAACATAGATTTTCACCCGCAAACCGATGGGAAAGTGGAACAAACAATCCAAACACCAAAAGACATGTTGAGGGGTTGCATGATTGATTTCAAGGGAAATTGAGATGACCATTTGTGATTGATTGAATTTGCTTATAATAATAGCTACCATTTTAGTATTGGTATGGCTATGTTTCAGGCTCTTTATGGTAGGAGGTGTAGATCTCTTATAGGATAGTTTAAGGTGGGTGAGGCTGCTTTGATAGGACCCGATTTAGTTCATGAGACTATAGAGAAGGTGTAACTCATTCGAGAGAGGTTGTGTCACGACCCGAGCCTACACCCCAAACGTAACACAACATACAATACTCTGAAGACCCTTATACAAGCCTCATAGCATTCGTAACATAAAACATAGGAAATAGTGCAGAATTTAAAACTCTTTTTAAATTCATACAATAAAAAAAAACTTTATTTAAAATAGTGGAAGTCTACTTGTCTCGCATGGCCATCTAATATATTTGAATCAAAACTAGGGTCACAACCCTTACAATAAAAAGTCTAATAAGTGTCTAGTACAATGAAGAAATGAAATAAGAATAAAGAACTTGTCCTCGGATCCATGCGCACATATATATGACAAGCTTGATGAATAGTCAACCCAAGCTTGAACTAGATGAAATCAACTCAATTGCCATAACCTACACTTTGTAGAAAAATAAAAGAAATATGGGTTAGCACACAAAATGTACCAAGTATGATAGCCATGCAAAAATCATGCATGAAAATGACATTTTGATTGAAAACCATGCTATATGCCAATTTTGAGAAATATCATGAACTTTAGTATAAAAGGCATAAGATACAAACATAATCAACATATAAGCCATTACATCACATTAGGACCATGACCATAGATAACCCTAAGCTATACTTGTGCAATGTAAGAATAGCATCCCATACTACTATTCCTACTAAGTACCACTTTGAGGCCACCTAGATGAACTTACCATTTTTCATACTCATCTTTAGTCAATACTCATGCATAAGGAACATTAACATTTAATAAGTCATGACAAAGAAAGCAATTCATAATAACAATCCAAGTTAAACATTCATCATTTCATTTAACCTTTAAGTCAACATTCTCCTTAGCATCATTATAAGCACATTCATTTCATTTAACATTATGACATTGAGAAACATGCCATAGCCCTCTCAAATCCCACTCATGCAATGCATGAATGACATCCCATACTACCATCCACACTTCATAGAACTTCATGAGTAACCATAGTACCTAACCCATATCCTTGATCATAAAACATCATACATAAAGTAACACACCATGACTACTCTCAAAGTTTACTCATGCAATGAATGAATGGCATCCCATACTACCACCCACACTAAGTAATGCATTCTTCAGGAGCCATAGTTCATTATCATTCTTTGTGGGGGTAAGCCTTAACCGATATAGACTATGCGAGCAAATCATGGAATCCCGGTGTTACCCACACCGAATAAGGGATTCTTACTTGGATAAGGTAGGACTGTTAATAATTAGCTTAGGTGGATCCACTAGCTAAAACCTATGTGGGCACATAGTTATGGGATAGAGAGATTGCTACTAGATACCCCGCCTTAACTTACAGATGAGCATCCATCTCAAGAGATTGCTACTAGATACCCCGCCTCAACTCGTGGATGAGTATCCATCTGAATCTATATCCTCTCGGTGCTTAGTATTATTCCTCACATAGTACTTAACATTCATTACTTTAGTTCATTATTATGAGATTGGAGATTGTTACTAGATACCCTGCCTTAACTCATGGATGAGTATCCATCTCAAACCCAACATTCATTCATTAGATAGCTCATGGATCAAATAAGAGAATAGCCTTTCAACTAAGAATCTCCATATTGTAAGAAAGTCCTTTCACAACATGTCATTATCATTCATTAGTGTACAATTCAGAATTGCCTTTCAATCAACAGATCATCATTAACATAATCTTAGAAACTGCATTCATTGTTCATTCATGTGTGTGTGTATGTAAGAATAACCTTTCAACAACAACACCATTGCATTACAGTCATGATCACATTACTTTCATTGAAATCACAAAGCATATACATAAGCATCATGAGTATACATCAACATTCATAAATTTTCCCTCCAAAGCTATGAATCAATCTCAACCCAAACATCTAGAATACTACATTAGCTAAGGGGAATATCATGATTTAATAACTAAATTAACATAGACATAATCAATTTAACATGCTTCCATAATCAATCAACCCAAATAATAATTTAACAATTTTGTATTTTGGGGGAATCATGGTTTCATGGGTAATTTCATCATAAAACAACATAATTCCTCAATTTAGTCATAATTCATCATAAAACAATCATTGAAAATGTTTTGAAGTTGAACACATGACTTAGATTGAAACCCTAACTTTTGGAGGATTTTGGAAACTTTGAAATAATGTTTTGAAGACTACCATACCTTAATGGAGTTTTCATCTAAATTTGAGAAGAAAGACCTTGGTTCTTCAAGCCCTAGCCTCCACTTCTTCTTCTTCTTCTCTTGGAACTTCTAGAGAGAGAAATTTTGGAGAACATAAAATCCTTTGGGTCTTTGGGATTAATGAAATAATTGAGGTAGTTTATGACTTAAAATCATTTTTATATGTGAAATAAAACAATTAAAATCCACCCCATAAAATAACTAATTAATTAGGAAATTAACAATTGACCCTCGATTAGGCAGCCCACTCCCAGGCACCACGAGAGGACCTCATGAGCAGTGGTCAAGACCACGAGCCGTAGTCCTGCCCGTGGTCCTTAGACAGTGGCTAAGACTTGGGGGCTTGGCCTCTAATAGTTCAAGGCATGACCACGAGACCTCCCACAATCCGTGGTCAAGACCACGAGTCATGGTGAAGGTTTTGGTCTTGAGGAAGTAGCTAGGCTTCAAAGCCTTGCCTCCCACACGCCTAAGGGGTCTTCACGCACCCCTACACGATCCGTCAAGGGTGCCACAACCTGTGGTGGTGCCCGTGGTCCCTTGAGCAGTATCTCCTCCAACTTGGCACAACTCCCATGAGGCTAAGGCAACCCCACTAGCCTTCCCATGGACCGTGGTCATAACCACATGCCGTGAAGTGGCTCGTGAAGGGGAGCCTTAGCTTGGGCACTTTTGGTGGCACACTGCCTTACCAACAATGGGGTCACCATGACTTGTGGTCATGGTAGGCAGTGGCTAGGTGAGTTTTAGGCAGCCTTGGTCCCTAGCCATGGCCTTCACCCAAAACCCTTGGCGCTTGCCCTTAACCCTTGACGTTAACCCTCATATCCCCCCTTGGGAACATTCGTCCTCGAATGACACTTTAGATACTTGACGGAATTATAGACTCAGGTCTAGCAGCCCATCATGCATGACACATCAAAATAATGCACAAATCTAGGAGGAAACATCAACTCCAACTCAATATACTCAATACAACACAAGGAAGTAGGAACTACATCTACAAACTCATTATGCATGAGCACTTCAACATTTCTCATTTCATTGGAGAAATTACCTTCTCCAACTCGAATAATGCTCATCAAGATATCATTACGCACATTATGCAATTACTCTCAAAAGCACATTTAAGCATGTTCAACAATTCATCTCATGAAGCATGTAGGCAACTCATACTAAATGCACATCAACATACGGAATCATAAATCATAAAAGCTCATTTTATCATTAAACATGGATTCATCAAGAACATGCATATCATAAGGAAATCATAGAAACACATAAATCACACATTACTCCAAAACATGAAACAAGCCAAAAAGGAACTCTTTGTCTTAGGCTTGAACATGAATAGAAGGAAAGAGATAAGGATATCGGAACTCTCAACAGCCTTGCCTTCCAACTATACCATCTCCCCGTTGGGAGTAAACCCATACTAAGGCAAACATGAAAATAACATAGGGACCTCAATAAAACATTCACAACTTTAAGACACCATCAACATACCGGTGCCTTTATCCGGAAGAGCTCCTTTGTCCTCTCTAGACCCGGAGTGCATAGAAACGACCATAATTTGGAGGAATAGGAACTGTACCATCATGAGAAGCTTTCTTGGCCTCTCTTTCTTTTGCCGAGAGTGTTGGGAAATCTCTCATCTTATGACCCTTCTTTCCACACCAAAAGCAACCATCCATGCTGGCAAGGCACTTACCCAAATGTTGCTTCCCATACTTGTCAAATATAGATCTTTCAAAAGAAGAACCTCCTCCATTTCCTCCTTGAGAAATAGGGTTAGACACCCTATCCTTGTTGACCATTAGGGAATCTTTGTTGTAGGACCTCTATTAGGACCTTGGTTGACCTTGCTCGTCGGATCTTGGTCTCTTCATCTTTCTATTCTTTCTCTTAAGTTTGGACTCCTCCCTTTGTTGAGCATACACTATGAGCCTAGAGATATTTATGTCATTATCGAGCATTGCCGTACGATATTCTTCCTCAACTAGGTTTGACACACTTGTCACATATCTACTCATCTCATCCCTTGAGTTTAACACCAAAGATGGAGCATACTTAGAAAATAGGGTAAATTTCAAAGAATACTCTTGAACATTCATGCTACCTTGCCTAAGATTGATAAACTCCTCCACCTTAGCTTCCCTCTTCTCACGGGGAAAGAACCTATCAAGGAATGCATTCTTAAATATCTCCCAATCTATGGGACCTGCTCCTACCGGCCTATTGCTCTTCCATTGAGTAATCCAATCTGGGGCTGCATCCTTCAATTGATAAGCGGCTAGTACCGCTTTTTCTATAGAAGTCACCCCCATAGCATTAACTACCTTATACACCTCATCCACAAACTCTTAGGGATTCTCTCCCACCTTGGAACCAAGAAACACCTGAGGGTTCATCCTCACAAAATCCCTCAACCTAGAAGCCATAGTGCTCACATTAGGGTTCACATGTTCCTCAATACCCCTATTGGCTTGGGCCATCACAACTTGGGCTTAAGTAGTTACGGCTTGAGCAATCATTAAATGAGCCGACCTAACTTCCTCATTGGACATGGACAGAGGATCAATAGGAGCTTGATTGTCTTGAGGAACTTGAGGACCTTGGGGAGGAACTCCCTCATTCATATTCTCCTCTTTTATTCTTCTTGTGTATGCCCTTCTTGTATTCATATCCTATAAACACAAGAGAAGGATTAGGAAAAGGACTTTCATAGAGCTATACACTATGGCACGACTCAAATAATAATGAAATAATTGTAGTTTCCTAACGTCTTATAGCCTCTTATTCATAAATGTGGCGCGCTTCACACCATGAACAAGACTCTACTAGACGTGGCTTGTGAGACATCATCCTAAAAACTATACCAACATCTTGTGCTTTGATACCATGTTTGTCATGACCTGAGCCTACACCACGGACGTAACACGACGTACAAGACTTCGAAGAACCTCATACAAGCCCCATAACATTCATAACATAAGACATAAGAAATAATGCTGAATTTAAAACTCTTTTTAAATCCATACAATCGAAAAAAACCTTATTTAAAACAGGGGAAGTCTACTTGTCTCACATGGCCATCTAATACATTTGAATCAAAACTAGGGTCACGACCATTACAATAGAACGTCTAATAAGTGTCTAGTACAATGAAGAAATGAAATGACAACTAAGCACCTGTCCTCATATCCATGAGGACATACCACAAGTTTGACGAACAGTCAACCCAAGCTTGAACTAGCAGAAATAAAATCTATTGCCGGAACCTACACTTTGTAGAAAAATAGAAGAAATATGGGTTAGCACACAAAATGTACTAAGTATGGTAGCCATGCAAAAACCATGCTTAAAAAGGACATTTTTGTTCAAAATCATGCAATATGCCAATTTTGAGAAACATCATGAACTTTAGTATAAAAGGCATAAGATACAAACACAATCAATATATAAGTCATTACATCACATTAGGACCACCACTTTAGATAAACCTAAGATATATTTGTGCAATTTAAAAATAACATCCCATACTACTATTGCTACTCAGTACCACTTTGAGGCCACCTTAGATGAACTTAGCTTTCTTCATACTCATCTTTATTCAATACTCATGCATAAGGAATTTTCACATTTAATAAGTCATGACAAGGAAAGCAACTCATAATAACAATCCAAGTTAAACATTCATCATTTCATTTAGCCTTTAAGTCAACATTCTCCTTAGCATCATTATAAGCACATTCATTTCATTTAACATTATAACATTGAGAAACACACCATAGTCCTCTCAAAGCCTACTCGTGCAATGCATGAATGGCATCCCATACTACCATTCACACTTCATAGAACTTCATGAGTAACCACAGTACCTAACCTATATCCTTGATCATAAAACATCATACATAGGAACACACCATCACTATTCTCAAAGTCTACTTGTTCAATGCATGAATTGCATCCCATAATACCATCCACAATAAGTCGTGCATTCTTTAGGAGCCACAGTTTATTATCATTCTTTGTGGGGGTAGGCCTTAACCGACATTGAACATGTGAGCAAGTCATGGAATCCCGGTGTTATACACACTGAATAAGGGATTCCTACTTGCCTAAGATAGGACCATTAACATTTATGTTAGGTGGATCCACTAGCTAAAGCCTATGAGGGCACATAGTTATGGGATAGGGAGATAGCTACTAGATACCCCGCCTCAACTCACGGATGAGCATCCATCTCAAGAGATTACTACTAGATACCCTACCTCAATCATGGAGAAGTATCCATCTTAATCAATATCCTCTCGGTGCTTGGTATTATTCCCCATGGAGTACTTACATTCATTATTTTAGTTCATTGTTATGAGATAAGAGATTGTTACTAGATACCCCGTCTCAACTCATGGATGAGTATCCATCTCAAACCCAACATTCATTCATTAGATAGCTCATACATTCAAAGAAGAGAATAATCTTTCAACTAAGGATCCCCATATTGTGAGAAAGTCCTTTCACAACATGTCATTATCATTCATTAGTGTACAATTGAGAATAGTCTGTCAATCAACACATCATCATTAATATAATCTTAGAAACTTTATTCACTTCATCCATGAGTGTGTATGTGAGAATAACCTTTCAACAAAACCACCATTGCATTATAGTCATGATCACATTACTTTCATTGAAATGACAAAGCATATAAATAAGCATCATGAGTATACATCAACATTCATAAATTTGCCCTCCAAAGCTATGAATCAATCACAACCCAAAAATCTAGAATACTACATTAGATTAGGGGAATATTATGATTCAATAACTAAATCAATATAGACATACTCAATTTAACATGCTTCCATAATCAATCAACCCAAATCACAATTTCACAGCTAGTATTTTGAGGGAATCATGGGTTCATGGGGTAATTTCATAATAAAACAACATTAATTCCTCAATTCAATCATAATTCGTCATAAAACAATCATTGAAAACATTTTGAAGTTGAACCCATGACTTATATTGAAACCCTAACTTTTGGGGGATTTCAGAAACTTTGAAATCATGTTTTGAAGGGGCTCCTTGGATGGAAGCTAAGCAAGTATAAAGACTACCATACCTTAATGGAGTTTTCATCTCAATTTGAGAATAAAGACCTTGGTTCTTCAAACCCTAGCCTCCACTTCCTTTTCTTCTTCTTTGGGAACTTCTAGAGAGAGAATTTTTGGAAAAGATGAACTCTTTTGGGTCTTTGGAAATAATTAAGTAATTTGGGTGGTTTATGACTTAAAATCATTTATATATGTGAAATAAAACAATTAAAATTGACCCCATAAAATAAATAATTAATTAGGAAATTACCAATTGACCCTCGACTAGGCAGCCAACTCCCAGGCACCACGAGAAGACATCACCAGCCGTGCTCAAGACTATAAGCAATGTTCCTCCCGTGGTCCTTGGGCAGTGGCTAAGGCTTGGGGTATTGGCCTCTAAAAGTTGAAGGCGTGACCACGAGACCTTTCACGATCCGTGGTCAAGACCACGAGTCGTGGTGAAGGTCGTGGTCTTGAGGCAATAGCTAGGCTTCAAGGCCTTGCCTCCCACATGCCTAAAGGGTCTTCACGAGCCCCTTCACAATCCGTCAAGGGCACCATGGCATGTGGTGGTGCCCGTGGTTCCTTGACCAGTAGCTCCTCCAACTTGGAACATCTAGAATGAGGTTAAGGAAACCCCACAAGCTTTCCCACGATCTGTGGTCATGACCACGAGCAATAAAGAGGCTCATGAAAGGAAGCCTTGGCTTAGGCATTTTTGGGGGCACACTGTCTCACCAACCACGAGTGGCACCACAACTCGTGGTGTCCACCATGGGTCATGAAGATCCTCGTGGTCATGGTAGGCAGTGGCTAGGTGAGTTTTAGGCAGCCTTGGCCCCCTAGCCATGGCCTTTACCCAAAACCCTTGGACCTTGCCCTTAATGCTTGACGTTAACCCTCACGTTTAAGCTCTAGTTCAACCTACTAATTTCTGAGGTGTTACAAGTTTAGAATGGCAAAAATTTGAGAAAAGTCTTATGCAGATGTTAGAAGGAGAGACCTTAAATTTGATGTGCTTCATTAGGTTAACTTCAAAATCTCACCCATGAAGGGTGTAATGAGGTTTGGTAAGAAATGGAAACTTAGTCCCCGTTTTGTAGTCTCGTATCAAATTTTGAGACGTGTTGGTAAGGTTTCATATAAGCTTGATTTGCCAAATGAGTTGGCATCGGTGCATCCGGTTTTCCATGTCTCTATGTTGAAAAAGTGTGTTGGAGATCCGACTTCCATAGTCCCCCTAGAAGGGTTGGGAGTGAAAGAGAACATTTACAATGAAGAAGTTCTAGTTGATATATTAGACTGGCATGTTAAAAATTTGAGGAACAAAGAGGTTGCTTCCGTGAAAGTGTTATGGAGAAACCATCTTGTTGAGGGTGTTACTTGGAGGCCGAGGCCAATATTATGTCGCGGTATCCTCATCTTTTTCCTCCTATTCTAGATTGAGGTAATGAGATCCTCTTGGTTTGCTTTTGTTTGAAGTCATGTGTGTTTTATGTGTTTCCATGATTTACTTAAAATGCATGTTCATGAAACAACTTAAGTTTTGAAAGAAAATGGCTTTTATGATTTATTTTCCTCATGTTGTTGTGCATTGAGTATAAGTTACCTATAGACTTCACGAGATGAATTGTTAAACATGCCTTATCTTGGAGTGGATATTTCCTCCTTGAATATGTTCTTTGTGTATAAATTGCATTTAGGCTCCATGAGATTGTGTTGAGCATTGATTTTAAGTTTGGAGATGGTAGTTCCTCCTTAAATGTAATAAACCTAAAAATTTATGCATTTTGGGTTTTTAGATGTAGTTCCTACTTCCATATGGTGCATTGAGTATGTTTAGCTTGGAGTCGATGTTTCCTCCCGATTGGGTGCATTTTGATGAGTTGCATGCATGATGGGCTGCTAGTCTTGAGTATTTTCGTTTATAAATGTACCTAGAATCTCATTTGAGGATGAATGATCCGAAGGGAGAGATAATAGAACACCCCGGATTCAAAAGATGAAAAATTGCAGGTTTTGGGAAGTTGCAGGTGCCAACTGATGGTGGCCACCCACGGACCGTAGGTAGGGTTCGTGGTTTGGCACCTCAGCATAGACTCAGACTTCAGGATCACGGCCTGACCAACAGACCGTAAGTCAGACCACGGTCCGTGGTTTAGGTTTCCCTAGATCACCGAAAATCACTGAGGTTAATCGATGGTTCGTCGTTCCAAGGGTCCAAGGTCCATAGGTCGAACCTTTAGAATCAGCCTCTGACCACAATCGACGGCCGTGTAGAATGGACTGTGGGTCTATCGACAGTCCATCGGTGGGGTTCATCGATCACATCTAGCAGTTAATTTTTAGGGGCGCATGGGTCTTTTTCGGTTTTAATTAAATTAATGCGGTGTCCTTTTGTCTAAGCCTAGACTACCTATTTAAGTATTTTTTACCCCTAAATTCACCCATTCAAGTAATTATTTCAAAATCCCAAAGAAATCCAAAACTCTTCTCTCAAATATTCTCTCTCTAGAAGGTGGAAGAAGAAGGAAGAGATTAAAGCTAGGTCAAGTTCAAGTCACCAATTTTCAAGCTTTTGGTGGGCTTTGTGACTAAGGTATGATGGCTTTTCATCCATGGGATCCTTTCTCCCATGGAATCCCTTATGATTCCCCAATTATTAAGTCTAAATCCCCAATTTGAGTTAGGGTTTCTTCAATGTGGGTTATGATGAATGTTGATCGAAATAGTTGGATAATGATTGTTTATGATTGGATTGGAAGAATTACATGTTTTGAGGATGAAATTACATGTACCCACGCCTATCCAATGCCTCTAGGGTAGAAATGAATATGATTGGGTTGATGCCATGAAGGGAAACTTTATGGGTAAGATATATCCTTATAGGATAGATGATTTGTGATTAGAATTGCTTGAGAATGAAGCAGAAATGATGATCATAAGATGTAGTGCTTTGAGAGTAAAGTCTAGACTATGAATTGTTGATTATTGATGATATAGTGTGGAAGGGATACTTCTCATAATGAATTGCTAAGCATGATTGTATGAATGTGAAAGGTTTATTCAAATGAATGATTCTAGGTTGAAAGGATTTCTCACCTAAAATTAATCTAGATTAAAATGCTCTAAATAATTGATCAGGCTAGAGGTGACTACCCTTGACCTCCATATCTCAAGGATGTGACGTGAGATCCCATACTCCTTAGAATTGACCAAGAGGTGACTCCCCACGTTCCTAATATGATGAATGGCCATGGAGGCGAGTACCCATGCTACTTATGGAATGATGTGGAGGTGAGTACCCATGTCATATGATGTGGTTATGGAGGCGAGTACAGATAACCCTAAAGTAAGTAAGGCAAAAGGCGAATACCCAATAACCTTTGTAAGTTAGGCAAATAGGCGAATCCCCATGTCTTTAAAAGTAAGCATGAATAATATGATTTATGTTAGAAAGACGAATAGCTAGGAGTGTTGCTTGATATGTCTTCCATGATGTAAGCGTGACTAGAGGCAGATGACCCTAGTCTCGGCTAATAATAAGTAAAGTTACTTGAAGAAGTATTCCTCTGTCATTATGATGCTTTACATGTATTAATTATGCTTAGGCTTTATGTCCTATGTTGACTAATGCCTATGTTTATGTAGTTTATGCAAGCTATAATATTTAGTACATTCTTGTACTAACGCATACTCTTGCCTATATTTCTTATCAAAATGTAAGGTCAGGCGATATCGATTCTCACACTCATGGCTAGGCTCATAGTTGATCAAGAAGTGAATATTTGGTGAATCCACATAGCATTGGAGGATTTGGCCATCCCTCTTTCCTTTATGTCTTTCTGTTCATGTTCGTCTATTCTATAAGTTGTGTCCCAGGACTATTCTTATGTTAGATCGTTTGAGACAATGATATTAGAGTTTTGCTCTTTTTTTATCAAAAGTCTTTGATTGTATTGAAAATATTTTAAATTCCCACACTTTTTTCTATTACTTTATGATATGATACGCTAAGTGGCTTGTATGAGGCCTCTCGGAGGCTTGTATGCCTTGTTACATCTTGCGGGTTGTCATCACCCAGGGGTACCCCCTTAATGTAATAAGGCACATAGAACCCCGAAAGGCTCCATGTAAGACCCTTTGCATATCATAACATAAGATAATAAAAAAGTATGAAAATTTAAAACCATTTTCAATACAATCGAAGTCTCATAAAAATGAAGTGGAAGTCTTTAACATTGTCTCAAACCATCTAATACATGAAACTCTTAGGGAAACAACCCATACAAAAGCTCTAACATAAAATAAACACATAAATGAAAGGGTGATTAAGTCCTCGATGACATGAACCCAAACTTCTCTCGTTGATCTATTATGAACCTAGCCACGAGGATGGAAGTCAATATCACCAAACCTTACACTTGGGGAAAATGTAAGAAAATATGGGTTAGTACAAAAATGCACCAAGTATGATAACCAAGCATAAAAACCTTGAAAACATGCTAAAAGGGACATTTTAGTTGAATGCATGTCATTTGCTAAGTTAAAATATCATTTCTAAGATAATGGAAAAGCATAAGTCATAAGCATAAGAGACATCATAATAAGACATAGACTATAAGCATAAGAGATAACAGCATAGTCATAGACATAATCCATACATAAGTCATCTTAACATAGCATAAGAGAAACAATTCATAAGTAACCTTAAGTACAAGCTTGTGCAATGCATGGATAAGACCCCATAATCCTACCCATGCTAAGCAAGTCACTTTAGGTCCTCATTCATGTTTATCATCTTTTGATCTCATCCTTATCTTATTTCTCATAGACAAGGGAGCATTCACCCTTAGTAATACATATCAAGGAAGTCAACTCATAGCAACAATCAAAGTTAAGCAAACATCATTACATAGACCATCATAACATAAGAGGAACATACCATAA
Source organism: Solanum microdontum (assembly GCA_036250385.1). Classification (NCBI taxonomy): domain Eukaryota; kingdom Viridiplantae; phylum Streptophyta; class Magnoliopsida; order Solanales; family Solanaceae; genus Solanum; species Solanum microdontum. Next base: position 14,693 of record JAJONQ010027011.1, on the reverse strand, counting down.
CTACCCTCAAAGCATACTTGTGCAATGCATGAATAAGATCCCATAATCCTACCCATACTAAGTAAAGCTTCTTGAGTAGCCATAGTTCATAATTCATATTCTTGATATAGTGGGAATAAGCCTTGACTGACATAGAGCATGTGAGTTAAACATGGTACGGTGTCTCCCACGCCAAAAAGGGTTAGTCTACTTGACTAAGGTAGAACCATCATCTTAGCTTAGGTAGATTTATTAGCTAAATATCCTACGGGGGCTCGTAGTTTATGGGATAAAGAGATTGTTACTAGACACCCAGCCTCAACTCACGTGAGGGCATCTATCTCAAGAGATTGCTCCTAGGAACTCTGCCTAAACTCACGTGAGGGCTTCCATCTCATATCAATTTCCACTCGATGCTAAGCATTAATCCCACAGAGTACTTAATTAAGTCATAACTTCTTTCATTAGGATAGCTTATTAACATTAGATTCAATTAGATGAGAATAGCCTGTCAACCTAGAATCTTCTTTATGTTGGAAAACCTTTCACGTCATGTTCATTATGTGTTCATGAGAATAGCGTTTCATTGAATCAAAACAGCATAATCATAATCATGGACACTTCATTCATAGTCATGCATAAGTGTGTATGTGAGAATATCCTTTAAACAATAACACTACAATTACCTCATAGTCATAATCACTTTACTCTCAAAGTTTTCTTAAAGCATATGCATAATATCATAAATTGCCCTTTCAAGGGTCAAAGCACATATCATACCAACACATCTAAAATTCACTACATTAGACATGTATAATAACATAATTCAAACAATCAATTCACTATATTAATAATTCTATAATATTCTACTTACATCAATCAATACCCAGACTTTGAGATCCAATTTGGTAAAATAGAGGAATTCATGGATTCTTGGGGAATTCAACATAAATCCATTTAATAGAATCAATAATAAAACATAATTCAATCATTAGAAACGAATTTTAAAGGAATGCATGAGATTGAAATCAAACCCTACCTTTTGGGATTTCTAACTTGAAATTTGTGGGTTTTGAAGGGGCTCCATGGATGAATTATATCCATGGATGAAGAGTTACCATACCTTGACTATGAATCCCCACAAAGTTCAGAATAAAACCCTTGCTCTTTGAAACCCTAGGCTCCAACTTTCTTCTTCTTCTTTCTTGAGTTCTAGAGAGAGAATTTTTGGAGAGGATGAGTTCTTTTGGGATTTTAGAAATAATGATTTGGATGAGTTAGTTTAAGGGTCTAAAAGCCTTATATAGGTGTTTAAAAATAGTCTAAAGAGACCTCACTTAATATTAATTAAAAATGGAAAACCCCAAAGTTCCCCTAGACTTAACCGCTAAAAGTTAGTGTCCAAGCCCCATCCACGACCACCTACCTACGGGGAGTGGACTGACCCACGGCTTATACAGGTGGGGCATGGGTTGGGTTCTGCAACTACGAAACTTTACCCTTGACCCACAAGACCTAACCACGGGGCGTGGACCCATCCACGAGGTGTGGGTCCTACTGTAGGTCATGCTCGTGGGCAGTTTTCCCTTGGTGCCTCTCAAGGACCCATGGTTGGTCCTTGGGGGGTCATACCTTGCCGTTATAACACAAAACTCTATATTTTTAGGTACAGGGAGGTACGCTCATGACTCTAACTCTCACATCAAGCTCTAGTTACGCCTACTAGTTTCCGGAGTGTTACAATATCTCCCCCTTGAGAAAATTTGTCCTCGAATGACGATCTAGACAACTTACGGAATAATAGACTCAAGACTAGCAGCCCTTCATGCATGAAACATCAAAATAATGCACAATTCAAAGGAGTAAACATCAACTCCATCTTAAACATATCAATGCATCGCAAGGACGATGGAACTACATCTAACAACCCATTATGCATGAAATTTTAACATTTCACATGTTCATAGGAGGAACTACCTTCTCAAACTAAAAAGAATGCTTAACACAATATCATGGAGCCAATATGCAATTACTCTCAAAAGCATACTAAAGCATGTTCATCAATTCATCTCATGAAGTCAGATAGGCAGCTCATACTCGATGCAAAACAACATGAGGAAATCAATCATAAAAACACATTTTATTACTAAACATGAATCTCATCAAGAACATGCATAGCATACGGAAATCATGGAAACATCTAAAACAAACATGACTTCACATAAGGCACAAATCCTAAGGAACTTATCATATTAATGCTAAAAAAGGAATACAAGGAAAAGGATGAGGATATCAAGAATTCTTATTGTCCCTCGACCCCTCAAATAACACCCTCACCTAAAACCCTTACTAAAAGACCACTCCTTAAAACATTCATAGAAGCAACTTCCTTGCCCTTCTATTTCTTAACTTGCCGGTCAAGATTCCTATCAGTATTTCTCAATTATAGGAATTATCATTACCTCCCAACTCTTCCTAAGGAATTTGTGAAGGCGAATCTCCAACACCCTTCTATATCCTAGAGAAATGGAAAACCGCATACAACATGTAACACCCCGGAAACTAGTAAGTTGAACTAGTGACTTCTATAGTTTTTCATAAGAGTTTTGGAGTGTTGTATGAGAGTTAAAACTCATAAAAATGATTCCCTTACTTAGAATAGGTGTTTAAGCGTTAGGGAGTCAAGGTACGACCCCCCAAGGACCACCCAAGGGTTCCTTGGGGAGGACCCTTAAGACAGCCCAAATCTGCAAATTTGAAGGTCACCTACGTTTTGCCACCTACGGCCAGTAGGTGGAACCATGTCCCGTAGGTGGGGGTAATGGGTTAAGGAATGCTCTTGGCATGCAAGGGTGAGCCTCAGACACCACATACGAGTTTACAGCACTCTCTGTGACCCCACCCACGGTCCGTGGGTGGTGGTTTCGTGGGTCATGGGCAGTTTTCAGATTTTAGGTTTAAGTTAAGTGTTTGGGGGTAAAGTTAGTAATTAATAAGGGGTTAAGGGAGATCGGATAGTTAGTTATTTTACCTCCTATATAAGCTTAATAGGCCCCTAAAACTAAGTCATTAACTCATTCGTCTAAGAACCCCAAATACTCTCCAGATAATTGTCTCACTAGAAGTGAAGAAGAAGAAGAAGAGAAGAGAAGAGGGTAGATTCCTCCATCGATAAGAGCTTGATAAGGGCTATGAATTGAGGTATGTTTAGCTTATTCATCTATGGGTTCTTTGATATACCGTGAGTTTACGGTATTTCTAATACATTTAACTTACAAGCTGTGTGTCTAGGGCCTTTTTGGATTGGTTTTTATATGGTTTTATCATATTTTGCAGGAAAGACGTTCAGGCGCGAAAGTTAAGGAACAACTAAAATAACTGCAGAAAGGGCATCTACGGAGGTGATCTACGGACTGTAGGTCTAGTGATGCTCCGTAGGTGATGGTCGTAGATCAGCAGGCAAGGCATGGTTGGCAAATTAGGGAAATCTGACAGAGTGTGGAACCACGGTGGCCATTGACAGTCCGTAGATTGATCTACTGACCGAACTATTGATCCGTAGATTGATACTACGAGGGTTCTAGTACCTGATTTTTAAAGATTCCAAGTGTGGAGCTACGAAAGGGGATTGACGGACCGTAGATCGACTGCAAGTCCGTCGTTTGCTTTAGAGAAGCTGATTTTTGGAGGTTGAAATATTTTCTAAGTCCTGGCTGACGAAAGGGACTTATGGACCGTAGATCCATTGACGGTCCGTGAGTCAGTCTCGTGGAATGAAGATGCGTGCCTGAACACACGTTCCTTAATTTGTTTCCCTTTTAGTTTAGGACTTGTTTTCTATAAATAGGGCATGTAAACCTCGTGTTTAGGGGTTGGATATTATTTCTTTCGGTTTACTTTGTGACTAGGGAATTAATTTTTACTACTGGAGCAATTCTTGATTTCCAAAGGTTAGTTTTAAAGATTTGGTTTGAAATTCGAGTTAAAATTTTGGGTTTATTTTTTTCAACTACGTAAGTTCATAATTCTTTCATCTAAAACAATGAATTGTGCTCATATGATTATGGGTAACTAAACTCCACAACTAGGGTTATGGGATCCATAAGCGATTAACAAAGTATGAAAAGTAAATAAGCAATTCTTGAATTGTGTTTTGCATGCATTGATAATTCTTTCGTTCAAAAGTCTTTTTAACGAGTGCACGCGTTAGAACTCGCCTTGTTGCTACTTGCCGGACCAAGGAGGTAATCAATAAGAAAATAATTATCAACATAGATTTAGTGTGATACTATCTAATACGCTAGTGTCAATTCGTGTTTAGTAATAACTAAGCCAAACATCGATTACGATGTCTAATATGAGATAAAGGTAAGGGTTAGTAATTTATACACATGTAGCCAGACCAAGGTGCGGGGTGAAATTCTCTCGATGCCGGACCAAGGATTTAGAGCTACCTAACTTATCACTTTGCATGTAATAAACTAGGAAATGACTGCTATTACTAGGATTACTGAGTTATGAGCTTATGGTGAACACGTATACCCTAGTTAATTTTCTCATCTTGACAACAACGAAAATTGACTTTTGTTTACTGATTACTTATTGAATTCTTACAATTTGTTTCACAAATCCCCCCTTTTTTATTACTTGTTTTTGGAAGTAATTTGACTAAACAAATATAAATGAAATTTAAAGTTAAGTCTAGACCAGTTTCCTCGTGGGATCGATCCCAACCTAGAAGTTGGATTCTTTACTTGATAACGATCAGTTATAATTCTTTAGGGAGGTGTAATTTGAGTGTATCAAATATTGGCACCGCTGCCGGGGAAACTTTGGCTTTTAGATTAATTTTAACTACATTATTGAACTTTAGTCAAATATTTCCTAATTTTACTTTTTCTTTTTGTTCTTGTCTCTCTCAGGTTCTGACTCTACTGTATGCCAAGAACACGGAGCCAAGGTGAACCGCTTACTCATTACGATCCAGAGTTGAAAAGAACTTTGCGAAGAATGAACAATCAAGGAATTCCAGTTAATCATATCGGAGTAAATCTTGATGATATAGTTGAGTTACAACAGCCAAGAGTAGTTGGTGGGGAAAACTGGGGTCTAGCTGAAAATCTATTGGAAAATGCAGTGAGGGTGCACGGTCCACCAGACCCACAACTGCATGACAACTATAGGGGCAACACAAATATTGCTGACTCTGATGGACCTCTAGTCTTACCTCCTCTGCCTCCGGGGCACACATTTGTGGTAAACAGTAGCTCGATGCAGATGCTTAGAGCAAGGGACTTGTTCTCAGGGTTGCCATCGGAGGACCCACATGCTAACATAGCCAAGATAAGGGTAGTCTGCAAGAGCAGTGTAGGTCGGCCAGACTTGGATATAGATGTCATCGGATTGAGAGTGTTCCCTCTATCACTGACAGACGATGCTACTATATGGTTCACTGAGCTTCCTTATAACTCAATCTATACATGGAACCAACTGAGGGATGTGTTCTTAGAAAGGTATTATCTAGTGTCCAAGAAGCTAAATCACAAAGATAGGGTCAATAATTTTATGGCATTACCTGGACTGTTTGTAAGTAGCTCATGGGACAGATTCACTTCGTTCATAAGAGGTGTTCCGAATCACCGTATTGATGATGAGTCGCTGAAGGAATATTTCTATCAAGGTCAGGATGATAACAATAAAGCAGTGTTGGATACTATTGTTGGAGGTTCATATGGTAAGTGCACAGACGCACAGATCGCAGAAAAGATGGAGAAGATCTCTCGCAACAATAAATCATGGAGCACTAGGAGGTCGAATACTGGGAGAAACACATTTGCCGTTCATGCTACAAAAAACCAGTCTGCAGATGAGATTCGTAAAGAGATGGCTCAGATGAGGCCTGAGTTGGGTTTGGTATTGAAGCATGTGAGTGGAGGTGTAGAAAAGGTAAATGTTGTGAAATACTGGACTAGAACTTCACCACTAGTGGAAGAGTGTTACTATAAAGAGGATGCTTATGCTGTGAATGATCAGACGTTGGGGTTTCGACCAAATGCCCAAGGATCCAACACGGAAAATTGGTGCCAAGGTCTAGGAAACTAAGGTCAGAAACTATGGAAATTACAATCGAGAGGGTCAACATGTCCGGGATGGGAACTTCAATCGCGACAATAACTACAACCGAAATAGCTATGGTAACAGAAATGATCAAGTTGGACCTTATGTTCCCCCTCAGAATTGGGAATCTGGTACTAGGGAAGATGGAGGAAGTATGGCGCGTATTGAAGATATGATGCAGAAGATGATAAGAACGTTTGATGCAGCTGATGAGAATGTGAAGGAGATGAGAAATGACTTGTCTGGTATTGGTCAAAAGGTTGATGCCCATGCAGTGTCAATAAAGCATCTAGAGCAGCAGATGACCCAGTTGTCTACTACAGTGAGCCTACGTCAATCTGGTACTCTTCCTAGCAACACCATTCAGAATCCAAAGAATGATGGCCATTACATGGCAGTTACTACTCGAGAGGGTAAGCAAACCATTGATCCACCTATGCCGGCTGTGGTGGAAGTTGAGATTAGAAAAGAAGATGATATGATAGACGGTAGAGAAAAGTCTGAGAATGCGACAGAGAAAGAAGTGGAATATCTTAGAAAGTGGTCCCCATACCTAGACCTCCACCACCTTTTCCACAGAGATTAGTGAATAAGACTGAAGATGGTAAATATCACAGGTTTATTACTATATTGAAGTAGCTTTCCATCAACGTTCCATTGATAGAAGCTTTGGAACAAATGCCTGGGTATGCAAAGTTTATGAAAGATATGGTAACAAAGAAGAGGTCTGTGAGTTTTGAAAATGATGATAGATTGCAGCATTGTAGTGCTATTGCCACAAGGTCTCTTGTGCAAAAGAAGTAGGATCCTAGTGCCTTCACGATTCCATGTACTATCGGATTGTTACACTTTACTAAGGCATTGTGTGATCTTGGTGCTAGATCAACCTCATGCCATTGTCTATTTACAAGAAGTTGGGTCTAGGGGACCCAAAGCCCACTATAATACGGTTACTGATGCCGATCGGACTGTGAAAAGGCCCATTGGTGTACTTCATGATGTGCTAGTAAAAGTGGAATCTTTCATTTTGTCGGCAGATTTTGTGATTCTTGACTGTGAGGTTGATTTTGAGGTTCCCATCATCCTTGGGAGACCATTTCTTGCCACATGGCATGCGTTGGTTGATATGGAAAAGGGACAGATGAAGTTCAGACTCAATAATAAAGAAGGAACTTTCAATATTTGTAGGTCCATGAAGCAGAGTGGTGAACTCCAAACAGTATCTGATATAACCTACAGAGTGGAGAATGGGATAGAAGTGCAAATTGAAGAGCGATTAGGTGTTGAGGCACTAGCTGCAGTTATGATGAATTTCAATAGTGATAGTATTGAAGAGTATGAAGACTTGGTAACCGCACTCGATAGGTGTGAATATCGGTCCAAACCAAAGAAATATGAGTTAGACATGAATAATCACGAGTCCCCACCCGCAAGACCATCTATTGTGGAGGCACCGAAAGTGGAGCTTAAGGCTCTACCACCGGATTTGAGGAATGTATACTTGGGTAGAGAGAATACTTTGCCGGTCATCATTGCGGCAGATTTGAATGCGAGACAAGTAGAGTGCTTGGTTACTATGTTAAAGAGGTTCAAGTGAGCTATTGGGTGGACTGTTGCGGATATTATTGGGATTCTTCCCGGTATTTGCTCTCACAAAATCCAACTAATGCCAGATCATAAGCCCAGTATCGAGCACCAGAGAAGATTAAATCCACCTATGCAAGAGGAAGTTAAAAGTGAGATCATCAAGTGGCTGGATGCGAGAGTTATTTATCCCATTGCAGATAGTATTTGGGTGTGTCCTGTGCAGTGTGTGCCTAAAAAAGGTGGCATTACTTTGGTTCCAAATGAAAGAAATGAGCTTGTTCCAATGAGGCCTGTGAATGGATGGCGAGTTTGTATGGATTGCCGAAAGTTGAATGCATGGATAAAAAAGGACCACTTTCCTATGCCATTCATGGACCAGATGTTGGATAGACTTGCAGGAAAGGGTTGGTATTGTTTTCTCGATGGGTATTCGGTCTACAATCAAATTTCTATAGCTCCAGAAGACCAATAGAAGACCACCTTCACTTGCCCTTATGGGACTTTTGCTTTCAAACGGATGACATTTGGGTTGTGCAATGCTCCAACAACTTTCCAGCACTGTATGATGTCAATATTTTCTGATATGGTGGAGGACACTATTGAAGTGTTCATGGATGATTTTTCAGTTGTAGCTGAGTCTTTTGATCGTTGTCTGGATCATTTGGCCGAGGTGCTTAAGAGGTGTGAAGACTGCAACTTGGTGCTGAATTGGGAGAAGTGTCATTTCATGGTTAAAGAAGGTATAAAGTTGGGTTATCGAATTTCAAAGAAAGGTATTGAGGTTGATAGAGCTAAAGTTGAGGTAATAGAAAAGCTTCCGCCACCTATTTCTATAAAAGGTGTTAGAAGTTTTCTTGGGCATGCTACGTTCTATAGGAGATTCATAAAAGACTTTTCAAAAATTGCACACCCATTGTGCAAACTGCTCGAAAATGAGTATCAGTTTGACTTTGATGAGTCTTGTCTGAGAGCATTTGGAGAGTTGAAGGAGAAGTTGGCCACTGCACCTATCATTATTTCACCTGATTGGGGACAACCGTTTGAGGTAATGTGTGATGCAAGTGGAGTGGCACTTGGTGCGGTACTAGGACAGAGGAAAGAGAAAAATTTTCACCCTATTTACTATGCTAGCAAAGCTCTAAATGTGGCCCAGAAGAATTATACTGTGACTGAACAAGAACTTCTTATGGTGGTTTTTGCATTCGAGAAATTTCGATCCTACTTGCTTGGTACTAAGGTCATAGTGCATACTGACCATTCTGCATTGAGGTATTTGATGGTGAAAAAGGATGCAAAACAAAGATTGACTAGATGGGTAATGTTGCTGCAAGAGTTTGATTTTGTGGTAAAAGATAGAAAGAGGACCGAAAATCAATTTGCCGATCACTTGTCCAGATTAGAGGAAGAGGCTATGCTAAAGCTTGGAGATAGGGCTGAAATTAATGATGTTTTTCCAGATGAACAAATATTTGCTGCTTTTCATGATTTGATTCCATGGTTCGCAGACTTTGCTAATTATTTTGGCAAGCGATTTGGTGCCCCCGGACTTGTCTTTTCACTAGAGGAGAAAGTCTATGCGTGATATGAAGAAATTCTTTTGGGATGAACTTTACTTGTATCGTAGTTGTGCTGATGGGATTATTCGTCGCTGTGTGCCCGAGGTGGAGATGCTGAGTGTACTTGAAGCATGCCATTCATCGCCTGTTGGTGGGCATTATAGTGGTATTCGGACTGCGCATAAGATTTTGCAGTATGGGTACTACTGGCTTACCATCCACCAAGATGCTCATGATTTCGCCAAATCTTGTGATCGTTGCCAAAGAGAAGGAGGGATTTCAAAGAAGCAAGAGCTCCCTATGAATCTGATATTGGCGATAGAGTTGTTTGATGTATGAGGCATTGATTTTATGGATCCATATATGAGCTCATACGAGATGAAGTGTATTCTTGTTGCGGTTGATTATGTATCGAAGTGGGTGGAAGCAGTTGTGCTCCCCAACAATGAAGGTAAAAGTGTCACCACATTCTTGAAAAAGAACATCTTCTCCAGATTCGGTACACCGAGGGTGATTATCAGCGACGGAGGTCCTCACTTATGTAATAAGTTGTTCAAGGCACTACTTGAGAAATATGGTGTCCACCACAATGTAGCCACTCCTTACCATCGGCAGACTAGTGGGCAAATTGAAGTGTCCAACAGAGAAATCAAACAGATCATACCAAAGAATGTGAATGCTAATGGAACGGATTGGTCAAGGAAGCTTGATGATGCTCTATGGGCCTATCGCACTACATACAAGTCCCCCATAGGTATGTATCTTTACCAACTTGTATATGAGAAGTGTTGTCATTTACCGGTAGCGCTAGAGCATAAGGCGATGTGGGCAATAAAGAAGCTAAATTTGGATTGGGGCGCCGCATCGAATCAAAGAATGAATGACTTGAATATGCTTGATAAGTTTCACCTGAAAGCTTATGAAAGTTCAGCCTTGTACAAAGAGAAGAAGAAGCGGTATCATGATCAAAGAATTGAAAAGCCAGAATTTGTGGATGGTGATCTTGTGCTTCTATTCAACTCTAGGTTGCGTTTGTTTCCAGGCAAACTCAAGTCCAAATGGACTTGGCCATTTTTGCTCACAAAAGTGCTCCCCCATGGAGCGGTTGAGCTTGAGAATAGTGAAGGACAAGGTTCATGGTAAATGGGCAAAGGATCAAGATCTATCTGGGAAATGTTAAAAGTGTGCAAGAAGTGATTGAGACCTACAATCTTGATGAAGTCTGAGTAATCAAGAAATTAGCGTCATGCAGCGACGTTAAATCAAGTGCTGCTTGGAAGGCTACCCAAGATGTACAATCTAACCAACGATAGGTTTCTATTTCCCATTTAGTAGTTTTCTTGGTTTAATTGCGTCTCTGTATCAATTTAGATAAGTGTTTTAGTTTTTTTTTAGTGTTGGCTAGAATTAGCATAGGGTCCGTGTCTAAAAAGTGTCCAAAAAATGTAAAAAGAATAGCCCAATGGTTGCTACATGTGCAGGTACGCTATGAAAAATCTGCAGAAAATGGTCTGGTGCAGAGGTCTACGGACCCCATCGACGGTCCGTCGTTTTATCCACGGACCGTGGATGGTGTCCGTAGATCCTAGGTAAGCTCCTAAAATTTTCCAACTATAAGAGTGATCTACGGTCCCAACCTACAGACCGTAGATCGACCCACGGACTGTAGACGGGGTCTCGTGGGTCCAAAACCCTAAATCTGTCTAACTCGATCCGGACCCCCTTATTTAAAACTCGCCTAATTTCAAATCATTTCCACTTCCCTCCATTCACCGTCCAACCGTTTCAAACACCCTCAACTCCCCTAAATCACGCCATAACTCCCCCTTAAAATCATCCCTTGCATTCCCCCATCATTCCCACAATTCCTTTTTATTCCGAATACAACTTATTCCATATTCCACAAAAAAGGGTCCAGTGTTGGGTTAGTAACGAAGAGGTGATTCTTTGGTCTTGCAAAACTTAGTGTCATCACGAAATCACCCCACTCCACATTTTTTGTAAGGTAATAGAATTTCCCCTCACTTAGAATTTTGGTTCATAGATAAAATATAGAAAGTTGGGAGTCGGGTCTTGACCTTGGGTAATTGTTAGATGAAATTGCATGATAAAATTGGAAGTTACAATACCCTTGGAACGATAGATAGTGATTGTGTTGCCTTGTTGTATGTGATTATAAGTTTACATGTAAGTTTCGACTTAGGGTTCCAAAGTTTGCCTTAAATAATTGTTAAAATGATTAATAGGAATCCTGAGAATGACAAACTAGCGTGATTTAATGTTGAAATGCATGGTTAGACTAGGATATTGTTGAAAATGGTCTAAGATGTGGACTTGAAAATTAAGAATGGCTAAAACCTAGCACAAATCCCATCCATGATACCCCGTCTACGGACCGTAGATTGGGTTCGTGGGTGGATACTCTTGAAAATTTCACCAAGTGTGTAACCACAAATGTGGACTACGGTCCGTAGATCAATCTATAGACCGTTCTGTACATCCGTGGTTTCCATCTGCGACCAATATTGTTAGTTCTCTGATCCACAGAAGGGTTCCACGTACCGTAGATCACTCTACGGACCGTAGGTCCCCTCCATGGATGACCACTGTAGCCTCTGTCTGAAATTTTCTTGGGACTTTGTTACTGTACGTTTATAGTTCTAAAAAAAAAATTTAGTTGTTTAGATTTAGTTTTGAATATCGCTTCCACAGGTACGACGGCACCCAAGAAGCTAGTCACCTACTCAAAACAGGGCAAGTCAAAATCTATTGCTCCTAGCTTCAGGTTAATCGATGAGGACACAGACACGGAAAAAGATCCATCCTACGTTCCTCCCAACACAAGGACTTCTCCCACTGCACCCTGAGCCACCAGGGGCACCCCCAGAAGGTGATTCCCGACGTAGTCACTGTCTCCCAGTCTGATGAGGAGCACACACTGATCGGGTCACCAACTGGGGCTGCTTCCAGTTCAGCTACTGGATCTGCGTCTAGCTCCGAGTCTACCCATGCTTGGGCTCTGAGTCCAACCATGCTTCAGGGTCCGAGTCTGCCCATGCTTCGGGGTCCAACGCCAAGTCCGCCACATGGTCCAGCCAGAAAGAACAAGCAGCCTTATCTGATGAGGCCACTAGCTTAGATTCAGTACCCATACCAAGGAATGAGAACCTTACTCAAGTGGCCGGTGAGCCAAACAGATGGTGTGTTGAGGGCCAATGGCAAATCTATCGAGATGCTAAGATGATTAATGATAAGGAGAAGATGTCCCGAATTGTTACAGAGGAGCGCAGAGTCCTCACAGGGAACTTGCACACTGTCCTCGACATTCACCGGCTTTTCAATCTTCACAACTGTGACTGGATGGCTCGAGACCCAGGGACTTATAGCAAGGAGATCGTGCGGGAGTTCTAGGCCTCCTATGCTGCCACTCTCAGTGGGTCGAACTCCAAGAAATCAAAGCCCTTAGCACAAGATCTTCTCACGTCCACTATGGTCCGAGGTTGTCCGGTAGACATATCATAGGCTACCACCAGCCGCTTTCTCTATGGGCCTACCACAGGTCACACTTGGTCACTAAACACAGCGGAGTTTGATTACAGATAGGACATCATGCGGAGCGGTTCTTTCCAGAGGAATGTTGAGCAGTGAGAGGCTGTTATACTATGGTTGGCTAAGTACATTGCTGCTAATGGCGAGCGTGCGGAGTGAGTCGCCACACCATGGTTGGGTATCAGAAAGGCCACATTAAATTTTGCGACCAAGTTTTTCTGGTTGTTGGTGCGTAACAAGGTGTCGCCTACAAAAGCTGACAACCAACTCACTTGGGAAAGATCGGTCATGGTTGCAGCATTAGTAGCAGGACTGGAGATTGACTTTTCCCGCATGTTGCTGGTAGAGATTCACGAGAGGGCATTCAAGACCTTCACCACTTACCCCTTTCCATGTTTGATTTTCCAATTGTGCAAGGACTCTAGAGTGTCAATCTAGCATTGTGATAGGTAGATCCACCCTACTGGCGCTTTGGATATAGGCCTCATCTTAGATGAGGAAAATGTGGCGGCACCTCGCAGAGAGCCCCAGGTTGAGGTACCTCCCTTGGGCGTAGATCTTGCAGACACGGTGGGGTAGGCACAGGGCGGTGAACCCATTAGAGCAGATCACTCTGATACTATCCCGACCTCCTCTTCCCAGGCGTCTAGCATGGCTCCTAGTTCATCCCGGTCTACACCACAATTAGGAGCTACTGTTGTCCCGTTGGCCAGAGTACAGAAATTAGAGGCTCAGATGGCCATATTGCTGCATCACATCCAGCCTTGGATGCAAAAGTCTATAGCCGAGTCCGAGGCTAGAATGGAGCGAAGGTTGGAGGGCATGATGGACCAGAAGGTCCAGGCCGTTAATAAGCATCTTGATGCTTTTGAATTGCTAGTCCTCGAGCGACCAGCCCCGGCCATAGATCTATCCTTTCTTCAGGCTAAATTAGCCGGTCTCCGATCTGAAGTTGATGCCATTCTTACTACCCCTACAGTTGAGCCTCAGGCTGCACCTACTACACTGGCTGATGATACGATTTTTGATGATTTATTCAGTGGGACCACCGAGGAGGAGTCTGCGCCTACACATACCAAAGGTAAGAGGCACCGTTCTAGGCGCACTGAGGAGGAAAACGCTCAAAAGAGACAGCGTAGGCAAGAGAAAGAGGCTAGGAAGGCTTCGATTTTAGATGAAGAGTTGCGCTAGCAGAGGGTGCGTGAGAGTATTGCAGGGGCATTGAGTTCTGCCCCAGTTATAGAGGTCCCGCCTGTTGTGAGGGACATTGTGAGCACCACTGTTGGTGCAATGAGAGTGATAGAGAGCACTATTGAGGGTGACCTAACTATTGTTCCAGCGGGCTCAGGGAAACCGGACCCACCCACTTGTTGATGATTCACCAGCACTATGCGCCACAGGTTTGCTTCACCCAATCCACTTTCTTTTTCTGCTTTTGTAAGCATTGGGGACAATCGCATCTATTTTTGTTAGGGGTGGGGTAAATGGATTGTGAGTGATAGGGTTAAGTCTGAGTAACCCAACTCATAGATCCTCTTGTGGGGTTTTCTTGCCTGTGTTCTTTTTCCGCAAGAGACTATTTAATTTATGTTGAACCGGTATGTGTTAGGATCGTATGTGTAGAAGCATGATGGCTAAAAAATGATACCCAACAGATTTTGTGATGTGTGTTAGAATTTGTAGGCTACGATTAGTTGAATGTGTTAGCTCTGTGTATGACATGATAATGAATCAACGTGATGGCATGACTTAAGCTAAAACTTGAACTGGGTAATCTGATAATCTGATAATTAAACTATTTGCCAAGAGTGTGTGAGAATAGTTGAGTGTTCAAACAGTTTTTGTGCAAAACTAGAACTTGCCCGGTTAGTCCTACTAAGACAATTCAATCTAGAGGTTAGGAAG
>JAJONQ010027010.1:0-19813 GCA_036250385.1 Solanum microdontum | reverse complement strand
GTCGCCGAGTGTCCAATTGACCGCCTAAAGTTCTAGTGTGCCAAGCCCTGAAGGAAAGAACCAAGCCAGCGAGAGAAAGGTGCAGTCGGTGGATCGCGGAGTGGTTCTGCGATGCAATATTGGATTGTCCAAATTTACAGACCTTGAGGGTGATGAGGGCCAATGTAGAAAGGAGATAAAATTCGTCAAGCTTCCATATGAAAATATTGAATCTATATTCTTGAAGTGGGTGCAACTTTAAGATGATTTGAAGAGCTCTTTATGTTTGAGAATTGAAAACTGAAGCTCATGGTTTAAAATATGAAGCATTAACTTGAAACCTCCATTAAAGTTAGTTCAAAAGCTTGAGCTAAAAATTCAACTTGCCACAATGAGCACCTTTTTGAATGGGTAATATATCAAAAGGATCGAAACTTCGAGGGAAGCTTATATCTAAAATTTAGGGTAATTTGGAGAAGATTTAGAGTGGTTTCGCATCAAATTTCAGAACAATGGAACGAAGAGGATGAAGACAAAAACTTTTCAGATTTGCTGGAAATTGCCCGGTTATTAAAATTAGTAGTGGATCTATTAGGAATTAAATATAGGATTAAAAATTGTCCTAGTATTAAAAGTTTATTGAAGAAAATCATTTGGGTATCCCTGTATTTAGCTTATCCAAGCTTAAATTTGCTTTGATTTAAAAGATTTTTGATACATAAATCAAAGATTTTTGATATATAATTCTTGATTGTGGAGAGTAATGAGTGAGATTGTTATAAATGATTTGTGGTGTATCATTAATATAGTGATAGCGATGGTTTCAAGATAGTGAAGAAATTTGGTGTTGCCAGTGATGCTCAATCTAATTGCTCTGAAGAAGAAAAAAATCAAGAAACAAAAGAAGAAAAAAGATACATATATTTAAGAAATTAAAAATAAAAATTTAATATTGGTTTCACTCTCTTTAAGAGAGTGAGATACACTCACTTTGCCAGGTAAGCGTTCAGGGAGGTAATAATTCCAATTTTAAACAATTCAGGGGGGTGATAGGACACCCCATAAACTTGAAGTGTGTAGTTGGTAATTCGAATATAGATTAGGGGAGCATTTGGCCATTTTCACAATGTAATATTGAGTTAAAATAATTTTAAAAAGACCAACATGACCCTAACTTAAAGCCGACTCAGTACCTCTAATGAAGGGCTTGACGGGTCGTCTAGATGATCACATTCCGTCAAGTGGGTCGTGATGATGCCCTACCCAACAAGGTTTCACTAAAACTAGCATAATGTTTTGCTCCAGGATCGGAATTAGGAAAACTTGGTGGCGTTTAAAACAAAACTCAATTATCTTTAATTTGATAGGTAAAGACTACTTAATTCTTTTTGTGCCAAAATATATGATCAATTGAAGTTGACAAAAAATTCAATGTCTAACTAGTCTCTTTCATGGATGACTTCATGGTCCTTGGGAAGCTTCATGGACCGTCTAGAGGTTTGTTGTCCTTCACAGTGACCTAGGCTGAAATCTTAAAGATTATATGACTTGTACAGACCCTTAGATGGGCCGTCCAAGTCACCATGGGCCATCTGGGGAACCGTTCAAAGGATACTCCTGCCTAGGCTAGTCATGGATGGCTTTCATGACCCTTTTAACGAGCCATGGACCCCTACACGACAGGTCTAGGGCTCCGTGAGATGTCCATGGTCCATTTTGTGATCGCGGACTTGCCCATTTGACCCTTTCTAGACTTTTTCAATTCCAAGGTGTTACAATATTTCCCCCTTGGGAAAATTCGTCCTCAAATGAGATTCAAGACATCATAAGGAGGGTAAGAACTAGAGCTAGCAGCCCAATCAAGAATGCAATCATATAACCGCACATATCCGAGGAGGAAACATCAACTTCAAGCTAAAGCATGTTCAAAAAATTATTTCATAAGGTCTATATGCACCTCATACTCAAATTCACATAAATATGAACAAATCAACCAAGCTATTTAATTTTCTTAAAAATAAAGTTTTCATAACCATGAATAAATGAGGAAATCATGGGAATATCTAAGACACATGACACCAAAAGAGTAAACCATGAGGGAATAAATAGCTCAAGCTAGACAAGGAACGAAAGGAAAGATATGAGGATAATGGGATCATGTAGGCCTCAGCCTCCCAAGTAGCACCCTCAACAAAGTGATTCCTCCAAAGAACCTTCAGAGAAGCAGTTTCTTTATTTCTCAACTTCCAAATTTGCTGGACTAAGATCTCAACCAGAACTTCTTCATAAGAAAGACTATCCTTTATGTGAAGACTCAGTGGTACTATATATATCTATTTGCCAACACATTTATTCAACAATGATACATGGAAAATTGGATGCACCGGTGCCAAGTCATAAGGCAATCAAGTTCATAAGAAACTTTACCAATATGCATGGAAATTTGATATGAGCCAACATAACGGGGACTAAGCTTCCCTTTCTTTCCAAATATCATTACACCATTCATTGGTGAAATTTTAAAATAGACCCAGTCAATCACATCAAACTTAAGGTCTCTTCTTCTAACATCGGCATAGGACTTTTTCCGACTTTGAGCCATTGTCAACCTTCCTCTAATAAGCTGAAATTTCTCCGTAGCATCATGTACCAACTCAGGACCTATCAACGCAACTTCAAGCACTTTAAACCAACCTATAGGATATCTAAACCACCTACCATATAGAGCCTCAAATGGAGCCATACCACTACATAAGCGATAGCTATTATTATATGCAATATCAATCAACAACAACTGATCATCCCAATTACCCTTGAAGTCAATTACACCAGCTCTCAACATATCGTCAAAAGTTTGGATAGTACGCTCCACTTGCCCATCGATTTGAGGATGAAAGGCCGTACTAAGATTCACATGAGTACAAAGACATTTTTAGAAAGATTTCCAAAACTTACAATCTACTATAACCACATTGAGTCGTGTTGCTGCTGCGTGGGGGGTAAACCAACAATAAAGTTCATATTCAAATCTTCCCACTTCCAAGTAGGAATAGTGATATCTTGGAATAAACCTCCCTGATTTTTATGCTAAACATTCATTTGTTGACAGTTAGGACACTTAGCCATAAATTCTGCAATATCCTTCTTCATCCCATTCCACCAATAGACATCCCAAAAGTCACAATACATCTTGGTGGCCCCCTAGTGAATGTTGTTGACACCCAATTTTGATCCTTCCCGATAATAATTGATTGTTGAGCTTCTTAATTTTTAACGATTTAGAATAATTAGCTTTATAAAATCAAATATTTTTCAAGTAAGTTTGTTAAATAGTTTTGTCACTTTATTACAATGTTTTTTTAAATGATAAATATATTTCATATAGTTTTATATATATTATTAGTATATTTTATAAATATTTGAAAACCATATAAAAAGATGTCTACATTGTTTTAGTAAATATTTTACTAATTTAGTCTAGTACAATTTAAAGTTATAATTTTGAGTTATTGAAATTGGTTAGTTTATAATTGAATTAATTATTTTATTTTATTTTGTTAAGTTTCAGAATCTCGTTCATTAAATCACGTTAATTCATTATGATTAAATGCTGACCAAATCCACCAATTAAACTCAATTTTGTTACATTTCGAAATTCATTTGGGCTTTGTTTAATTACATTTCCTTAGCCATTTCTCCAGCTTTCCAATTCCAAGCACAATTCAATAACTTCTAGCCGACCCAACCTATTTCCATTCCTCTTATTCCGAATTCCACCTTCCTCCAGTAGCCCAATTCTCCTAACACCCTGACCCGACCCACTTCCCTTTCCCTTCATAAAAGATACCCAGATAGCAATGCGTACAACCCAACCCTAGACCCCTATACACATATTTTTCTCCTTCACGCGTCAAACGACAACAATGTCAAGATGACATTTTTCCTCCAACTTCTTCACATTGATCAAACGACAAGATATCAAACAACAATACGTGTAAAACGACAACAGCAGCAGCAACTCGCAATTCACGACGTCGAGTAGATAGAAAGCAAATTCCAACATCTTCGTCCTCAGTCTGAGTACTGTTCTTATGTAGGAAATTCAGCTACAATAGTCTGGATTCATCCTTGCAGCTATGAGATCGCGCCATGTAGCGTAGCAAGGACATGCAATTCATCCTAGGCGTCCACCTCCCCTCTTTCCTGTTGGAATGTACTGATTTCGTACTAGATTTTGAGGGTAATTTTGGTTTTTTTTAAGGAATTGGATTGGGATTTCAAGCGAGGCCCATTTTCTTACCTGGATTTTCGATCCTTTTGCCCTTAATCGTGAACCCTAATCTCCTTCCATAAATATTCTTTTTCTTTTCAGTATTAAGGGTTGGGAAATTTTAACTGAGAAAAAGAGAATAGAACAGTAACATAACGATAACAAATACATACTAAATACACTAAGAAAGTAGAAAAGATAGTTGATTCCAGTCTAAGTTCCTCTATTCTATTTCGTCGCCAGCCCTTCCGCTAACTTTAGTTGTGGTCGATATTTTGCTCGAGTCTGTTGTTCGCTGTTGGTGTTTCGTGTTTGTGTGGAAAAATTTGCTGCTCATTTTAGCTAGTCCCGTCCATGTTCGCTGCCCAGAAGAAGGTAATACTTCTCCTTCAATAACATCCTCTTATCTCTTTTAGTATTCTGATTTTTCGTGTTGGGAATCCTCTATGTTGTGGTTGTTCGATTTCAAGTGTCATCGATTTGGCGAAGAAATTGATATGATATATGTATGTCCATAATCTCTCTCTATGATTTGATCTTAATCTTGACTAAAGTTTTTTTTTCCCATTTTATATCTCTGTTTTCTTAGGTTGAGTTTATTCTTTTCAACTTATTTTTGTTTTTTTCCTCTCACAACTCCGCACACTTTTTGTTTGTTGTTGTAGCAATTGGTTTTTCGCCATGTTCAATGCCATGACCGTTCCACTATATTGTGTCTTGTGATGAGTCATTTTTGCTAAATGCATGGGTTGTTTGGCTTTACTTTTTGGGTATTTTTTTAAGGTCTAATTTTTCTTGCTTGCTTATTTTGTCTCAAATCTTTACCCTGTTCTCTTCTTGCTCGAGTTGTTTGTTTAGGTCGGAATGGTCTGATTTAGGCAGAATAGTTTGTAATTTGTTTGGTATTGATACTAACTGTTTCAAATATGTTCTGTTTTGATCAAATTATGATCTGGCTAAAGTCTTGCTATTTCGGGGAAATAAGTGAACTAGTCGATTGTAGGGTCTAATGGAAGCATGATAGTTTCTTCCTTTTCCAGCATATTTTGAAGTTATGGTGTTGCTCTCTCTCTATTTCTCTTTGGATCGTGTGGGCTTTAGATTTTTGTTTTATTTGTCTCTGTTTTGTATGATTAGTTTATATATATATGTGTTTGTAGATTATAGTTGGTGTTGTTCATTTCTTTTGGTGTGCCACTGATATCGTGTAGTTCTACTAATGGATGTCTACTGTTGTTTTGTTTTCTTTAAATCTAGCCATTTATATTTTCTTTTAGATTATGTTGTTTTGTGTTTATTATATTATTTTGAACTGCCTGGATTTCTCCACGTATTTAAAAGCTCGTTTCAAATTTTAGGTGATTCGTTTGACTAAATTTTTTTGGTTGATTTGATTATTATTCTTGTTTTTTTTTTGGTTTGGTGCATTGGGTTCTGAATGATTTCTTTAACAATATTGCTACTCCATTTTATTGGTATATGATTAGCTTTGATATATTGATTGCATGCTAATTTTTTGTTTTTTTTTTATTTTTAAATATGTGCAAAGTTGTTGTATACTCTTAGTTGTTTCTTGTTTTTCCTGAAATACATTGATCATCTTTAGTAGTGATATGTGGTTGGTGTGTTTTATCATAATTGTTATATTTGGGTATAGATTCATATTTAGTATAGTCTTCCCTTAAAATTTTAGTCTTTTGGTTATTGGTGTTATGGCTACTAGCTCCCTCAATTGTTTTTTAGCTTACTTCTTGCTTCTAGAAAGGGAATTTGAGTTCATTAATTACAAGGTTGCAATGTCTTTTGGATCTGTTGATATGTGATAAGGCATGTTTACTGTTTTACCTTAAAATTGCTACTTTGCTGAAATTTGTTTAATGTTTGAGTGTAACACTAGTCAATTCGTAGTCATCTTTTGTCAATCCTATGCTAACTGTTATTCGTTTGTCTTTTTCATGTGAAATTTGTCCGAGTTCACTATGAACTCATCCTTCCCTTTGCATTTCGGGAGAGCTATAAAGGCTTAAAATTCCGTCTTCATCAAGTCTACCAGCCCATAAAAATTGACGAACGGGTCCCGGAGTTGAAAGAATTTGCAACAGATCGGAGTATTGAAAAGATTGGGCCAAAGGCCAACTCTTAATTCCAAAGTTGTATTTTGTTATTTTGGGCCAAGAACTTTGTCATTTTAATTGTTATTATGTGTTAGTTTAGGACAGGTGAAAGAATTAGGCCTAAGGCCCAAAGAGAAAATACTCCTATTATGTTAGGATAATATAGGTACAAATTACATAAATGGGCCAAAGGCGCAAAACTGAAATTAGGCCCAAGTGCTGGGCCAGGCGGATAGAACCAGACTAGGCCCAAACATTTCTTCTGTTTATTTGCTTACCTATTTGTTATGGTGTCTTATTTGTTCAATTAATTTTAAGATTTTTCACCACCTCAATTCCCCAAAAAAGAATCAGCCATGTCTTTTAAAATCAAACAAGTGTATCTTTATTTTACTTTAGTTTATTTATTTTTAGTATTTTTTGAATTTTTCCACTTAAGTAATAACCTTATTTCCCCTCTTTTAAAAATGAGTTCAAATAAATGTTTACTTCCTCTAATTATCCAAGCATGCCTATTCTCTATATAATTTAGCCAAATATAATTAATTATTGGATAATCGTGTTTTAGCGGGCATTTCGGGTGCTTTGAAATCCTTCTCGAAATGCTAATAAGAATCCCGAACCCCTTTAAATATTTTCAGTTGATTCTATTTTAATCTTTGGAAAAAATCAGTTTTCTTAATTTCCCTTTAAAAATTAAGTGGCTACTCTAAAATCCGTATTCTTTTTAAATAAAATAGAATGACGACTCTGCTGGGGACTTGAATGGTTCTAACCTTAAAATTAATTTTTTTGGGTATGTGTTTTTACGATTTACTAGCCTTATTATTTATCGTATATATTAAATAGTTGCAGTCATGGCATAACATATTCCGTCAAATGACAATTATTTTTAGTTTTCACTTAAAGGACGATTATGTGGGCCGCAGTTGTTCGTTAACCAATTTTTTCTCGGAGCACCCTGACCAATGTAGTTGGCTACTGGATAGTCAACGATCGTTAACTGTCCCAGCCCAAGTAGTCCGCTTGGGTTACCTATCCCTATAAATAAAACCCACTCCTAGTGATCCTATTGTAGAGAAAAACCCAATCCCGAAAACTAGCGCATTGACCTAAGATGACCCAATATCTAAGGCGTGTTGGGCCCATTAGAAAGATGACATTGGTTCGATGGGCCTCCGGCCCAAATAGACATTCATATTGATGTGTTAAATTTGAACGATATATATGATGTTTGAAAAATCATTGTCCCTCGGGGTTGGGAGTAGGTTTTTAGCTTTTTTCATTCGAAGAAGGATTTTCATAGGCTACTAGTCCATCCAAAGGTGTTGGCACCCAGAGATGACAAGAAATAAAGAAAGAAGAAAGACCTTTCATGAAAGTTTAGTTTAGAATTGTACACCTGCGCGAGACTGATTATTTTGTATCCCATTTTCCCTATTATGTTTCCCCATTCAGTTTATTCGTAAAACTTGTATAAATTTAAGTTTTAGGGCAATGGATGTTTCAAATGACGTATACATTCTTCAAATCGCTAGGCCTACCTTAGGCACAAAAGGGTCACATATCTGTTTAAGACGCGATATATGCTTGTGTGCTTTAACTGTTTATGTGATTGTTGCTTTGCATGAGGATATTTTACCCCACTCCCTTTTCAAAAAAATATGAAAAAAAAATCTCTACAATATCGAATACAAGTGACTACCCCAAAATGTCCGACCAAATTTCCTGAATCATAAGTTTCTCAACCAAAAATAAAATCTCACTACCAGAACCTAAGACATTACTCTATCATCTCAAGAAAGGTTAACCTATTGCTAAGATGGAAAAAGGCAAGAATGTCGAGACGAAGCTAACTGGGGAGGATTTGAGGATGAAACTACAGCGGTTCAAATAGGAGATCCAAGAAACCAAAGAAAGGAGAATAGATGTGGAGTTCACCACCACGGTCAGACGAGCCACAAATATGGCAATAGACGCGGAGTTGGCGGCTAAGATGACAAGATATGCTATCATAAAAGAAGAGACAACCGCTATGCGGAAGGAACACGATGTCTTCAACAATGATATAACCATGAGGCTTCAAAAGCTACATGGAAAGTACTCTTTGTTCAACGAAGAGGCCAACCCCAGTGGTCCTGAAGCACTGGACCTGAAGCTGTTGAAGAAGAACCCGAGGAAGAAATCATCTCTAGGCCTCCTTTCCAGGGACATTGGAAAGAAGGGAATGAGAACATCACCCTCGAGGCATATCTGCAAGAATATAGTATGGGAGTAAAGGTCGTTTCGTGTGCTCTCCTTTACAAGCATATTCGGGATAAACATATCCTGAAACCCATCAAGGGAACCACCTCCAAGGTTGAGCTGAAGAATGTACATAAGACATGTGCCTACCATACAGACTGAAATGGGCACAAAATAGAAGAATGTGTGAAGCTCAAGGCCGTGATTCGCGACCTGAAAATCATTGGGAAAATCCCTTATATGTGGGGTGACAACACTCTCCTTACGTGTGACCAACCAGAGCCCAGTATACCGATCACAGAGTATATTATGTTTTACTGTCACCTCTTCACGCCTTTTAAGAGAACTTTGTTGGATATCTACTGTCAATTGTTCGAATGGGGTCTTGACCCCTATTAAAAAGGGTGATGGAACATTCGATCCCGTTGGAATTGAAATCTGGAAACCTTGACCCTATCACGACGCCATAGATCACAACATTGGAATGTGCCTCGGGTTCCACAACGATATGGAATCCCTAATCAACAAGAGAAAGATTCAAGTTGAGTTTTCTCTCTGATCGGCCATGCGGCAGCTAGAATGCTTTGACGAATCAGAAGAAGAAGCCTTGATGCAGGCACAATCTTTGTTTTAAGAGTTTTATCACATGTTTTTAAATTTCCTTGTAATAAAAAAATGAATGAATGAATGAAAAGGAGAATTTACTTTTGTATTCGAACTATATAGGGAATGAATTCTCCCTGGGAGATACGTAGGTAGCCTTTCAAGGCCCGACCCCTATGTTTTTTAAAATTTTCTTTTCCCCCTTTCATTCTACAAGGAAACATTGAATTCACATCAATAGATGCCGAGAGATGCAGCAAGAAGACCTTAGCTAAATGCAATTTAACCTTTCTCAGTTACTAGCCTCAAAATAAACAAGCAAATTCCTGCTTGTTCAAAAAATTAGTCCCCATTATTCGTGGATTAACATGTTCTTAAACGCAACAACTCTTATGTGTTTATATGCCCTCTATGTGATATTTTGCATTATTTGTCTTGAATCAAAACTAATAGATTTTCCTTTGAGTTGTTTTCTTCTACAGGTACTTAGAATTGGTCTGTGTTGGTAAGCTGACTGATCATCCCTACTTCACAAAATCTAAGGCTCCTAAAGATTCGTTCCACGGTCAAAACTCACAGAAGGGAAAAGCAGTAATGGATGACAACAATGAAGAGATTAGCCTTACCAATGTTGTCGTGGCTCAGCCCGTCATTGCTGATCAAAACGAACTAATTATGCAGTTGATGCAGCAAATCAGATGAGGGTCGAAAGGCAGAAAAGGAAAGATCTGCCTAATCCAGGTTTTGCTTTCAATGCTCCAGCAGACGGAAGGCCTCCACTTCACTTTCCTCCTTCAAACGCGGAATAGGTTCAAAACCTACCCTCCAATCCTGCTCAGAATCCCTCAATCATCCACCTAACCACCCACAATCCCCATTATGGCTCTGCCTCTTACCAGACACCACCTCCTCCTCAAAGTACCAACCCCCAAGCGCCACTTCCTCCCCAAAATGCCAAATACCAAACTGGGCATCACCTCTAAAACCAAAACGTAAACAACGCACAAACTTCCCTCCTTCACCAAAATAAACATACCAACCCATAGACTTTCCCTCAAAACTACCAAACCCCTTAAAATGCCCAGGGTCCCTCCATTGCTCCACCTCTACATAAAAAAGCCACTTTCCAAATCCCGATCTTCGATGAGCATGACGCTAATGGTTTTGAGCTCGACCACTATGAGGAGCGAGAGAGAGAGAGTGGAGGTCAAAGGAAGAGGCCGCCAAGCTGTATATGATGGAAGAGATCCGAAAGGCCATGAAAGAGTTGTAGCGTATTCCTGAAGTCGCCGGTGTGAGTTGTGAAGATTTATGCATTCATCCAAATTTGGACCTCCCAGAACGGTTCAAGGTGCCAAAATTTGACTTTTTCGGAGGAATTGAGAAATCCTTAGCGCACCTGAGGGCCTACTGTGATGAGCTCGTTCGAGTTGGAAGAGATGAAGCTTTACTAATGAGGCTTTTTAGCCTAAGTCTGAGTGGAGAGGCTCTGCAATGGTTAACATCTCACGAAACAAGACAGTGGCCTAGCTGGAATGCTTTGGCTAAGGAATATATCGAACGATTCAACTACACTGTGGAGATCGTTCCTAATCGTCATTCTTTAGAAAAAAGAAGTAGAAATCAAAAGAAAGTTACAGAGAGTATGCATACAGATGGAGAAAGGAGATAACTAGAGTTCAGCCTCCTAACTATGAGAAGGAAATTGTCGAAGTAGTTGTGTGGGTTCAAGAGCCCGAATATTATGATAGAATCATGTTGGTCGTTGGGAAAAACTTTGCTGAGATAGTCAAAGTAGGTGAGACTATCAAAGATGGATTAAGAACCGGGAAGATTTCCCATGTTGCTGCCTCACCCAGATCCTCGGGTTTGTTGAAGAAGAAAAGAGAAGATATGTCTTCTATCTCTTATGAGGGGAAAAAGACCCCAACGAAATCCTCATCGTACCAAGGTCGTTCTCGACCTTCACAGAGTTCGTACCCGGCTTGTTATGCACAGGCTGATTACCAAAATACCCTCCCCCCAGTTACCAAAATACCTCTCCCCTCAGTTACCAAAATACCCCTTCCCCAGTTATCAAAATTCTCCCTGTCCAATCTACTAAACTCCCCCTCCAGTTTACCAAACTCCACCTTATCACTACCAGAACGTCATCCCCAACTGTGCTAACGTTGAAGCAAATTACTAAACTCTGCCTCACTGTACCAAGCCCCAGCACCACTTTACCAAAATAACCCCCCCCCCAGAACTGCCAAGCTCCACAGCCAAATTACCAAACCAACTCATGTCTAAGATATCAAGCCCCCCGTCCAAACACTCCAAATTATAGTCAAATGCCTCCTCCTCAACAAGGCAATTACGATCCCCCTATCCTGGATTTAAAAAGAAGCCCACTAGAACATTGACTCCGCTCACTGAAGGACGAACAAAGCTGTTCGAGTGATTAACTACGACAATATATATTCATCTAGTGGGGCCCAAGCCAGTGGACACTAGCTCAAAGTTTTACAGACCTGATCAAAGGTTCGCATATTACTCCAATGGTGTTGGACATTATACCGAGGACTGTATCAACCTGAATCACAAGATCCAAGATCTGATCGACCAGAAAGTGGTCTCTCTCCAGACAGTCGCACCCATTGTCAATAGTAATCCTTTGCCAAATCATGGAGGCATCACTATTAATATGATAGAGATGAATCATGATTGGTGCGTGTCAAAGGCAATAATTATGATCGTTCTTGATGAACTGGAAATGGGTGTAGCTTCGTTGTGCATTAGAGAGAAGAAAGAGTTTGTAATTCTGACACCTAAAAAGGTTGTTGCCTTGGTGCCAAGAGAGGTTCCTACCCCCCCGAAGTTTGTGATTGAAACGACTGCCACTCAGGGCATCACAAGATCCGGTAGATGTTACACACCGGGAGAGTTAACTCAAGGAGTGAGAAGAATGATCAGTCTAAAAGGCTAATTAGTGAAGCTTAGGCAGAAGGGTTCTGGAGAAAAATGCAACCAAAAGATTATTCGATCGTGAAGAATCTTGAGAAAACACCTGCTCAGATTTATGTATGGACCTTGCTGATGAGTTCACAACTGCACAGACTAGCTTTGATGAAGGCTTTGGATGACACTTATATGCCCGTGGGTACTTACAACGATAATCTGGCTGCCATGATAAACCAAGTCGTTCGGGGACACCGCATCAGTTTCTGTGATGAAGAGATGCCATATGAAGGCAAGATGCATAACAAAGCTCTACATGTCACAATTATGTGCCGAGAAAAGGTTATAATTCAGGTCTTGGTCGATGATGAATTTGGTCTTAATATTTGCGCACTTTCGATTCTGAGGCAACTAAACTTCTACTTGGGAAAGATTCACCAGAACTAAGTCAATGTGATGAAGTACAAAGAGACACATTGGGTGCGGTAAACTTTGATACTCAGATGGATCCTGTGGAATTTAATGTGGAGTTTTAGGTGTTGGACATCAATACCCGTTACAATTTGCTTATGAGAAGATCGTTTATCCACATGACTGGGGTTGTGCCTTCCACCCTTCATCAAATAATGAAATATGTTTGGCAGGACCAGGAATTGGTCATTCACGGTGAAGGAAGCCATTCCAATGGATATGCACTAATCGTTAATGAGGTCTCCCGAGGTTGCGATTTCTACATGGTGGAGATGGTAAATGCTATCGGTGATGACTTGGCTGCACAGCCTCATATGCCTTCTATGTACAAGATGATTGCTACTGTTATGCTCTAGAGCAGTTTCAAACTAGGTGTTGGGTTGGGGAAGCATTTCAAATGAATTGTCGAGCCTATTCAAGTTCCCACTAGAGGAGCAAAGTTTGGTTTGGGATATGTCCCAACAGATGACGAAGTAGAGATGAAGAATAAAAGTGTTGATCAAGCATTGTCCAGGACAATTCCTCATTTGTACCAGTTATTGTTGGTGAGAGAATATGTCAACGATGGAGGTATCGGGGAAGGAATTTGGGGCCTTTTTGAGGATATTGATGCGGTCATCGAGGAAGAAGCTAGGATATTAGGCATCCGCAATGTAGAACCTGAGTAGCAATTACAAATTGGACCTCCACACCACTCCTAATTCCCCGCTCATCTGGGTAGAAAGGACATGTGCTTATATTTGTTTCTAAAATTGGTGGTAGTCTGGAAGAGGCCCGAGACCCACCCTTTATGCAATTTTTACTTATTTGATTTTTTAAATTCTACCGTGATGTTTAAAAAGGAAAGATAGCCCATGGTCATCGCCAAAGTTTATGCTTCTCATTCAATCTATATGAAAAACCTCTTTTATCAAAATTTGTTTATTTGCTTATTTGTTATATTTTACTTTCCTAACTTTTTTTGTCTATAATTTTAATAATATTAATTTAAAACCTACCAATTTCATGTCATGTCACGAGCCGAATGAACAAAATGAGGCAGGTGATGAGGAATGCAAGGAACATGAAGAAGAAAATACGGTACCTAAACAGGTTGCTGAAGTGTTTCGACAATTCAAAAATCAACACAAGACAAATTTAGAAGAAACCAAAACTGTGAATCTCGGAGATGAAGAATGTGTTAAAGATGTATTTGCTTGGTCTTACAGAGATATGTCAGGGCTAAGTACACATATGGTGTCCCACAAGTTGCCGATTAATCTAGAATTTAGTCCTGTAAAACAAAAGACTTGGAAATTCAAGCCTGAGTTGAGTTTAAAGATCAAAAAGGAGATTACCAAACAAATCGAGTCTTCAGTAATGGAAGTTACGCAATATCCGACTTGGTTAACAAATGTTGTTTCGGTCGCCAAGAAAGACGGAAAGATCAGAATTTGCATTGACTACAGAGATCTCAACAAAGGAAGCCTGAAAAATAATTTTCCATTACCAAAAATCCACATTCTCATTGATAACTGTGCTAAGCATGAGATGCAGTCATTTGTGGATTCTTATGCGGGTTACCACCAGATCCTGATTGATGAAGAAGATGCAGACTAGATAACTTTCATTACGCCTTGGGCTGTATATCATTATCGGGTGATGCCTTTTGGACTCAAAAACGCTGGTGCTACTTATATGAGGGCCATGGCAACCATCTTTCATGATATGATTCACAAGGAGATTGAGGTGTATGTAGAAGATGTCATAATCAAGTCCTGCGAGAGTTCGAATCATTTGACTCATTTAATTAAGGATGTTCTTTGATTGTCTGGGTTAATACAATCTGAAGTTAAATCCTGCCAAGTGTGCTTTTCGTGTGCCAGCTGGAAAGTTGTTGGGATTTTTAGTCAGTAGAACGGGCATTGAGCTTGATTCTTCCAAGATCAAAGCGATTCAAGAATTACTTCCTTCGAAGACCAAAAAAGAAGTGATGAGTTTTTTGGGAAGGTTGAACTACATTAGCCGGTTCATAGCTCAATCTACCATGGTGTGTGAGCCCATTTTCAAGTTGTTGAAAAAAGATGCATGGACTAAGTGTATCGGAGAATGTCAAACTGCTTTTGATGCCATCAAGAACAATTTGTCCAATCCACCAATGTTGGTTTCTCCACGGGAAGAAAGTCCACTGTTATTGTATTTGTCTGTCTCGGATAATGCATTTGGATGTGTGCTTGGTCAACATGACGAAACTGGGAAGAAGAAGCGAGCCATCTATTACCTGAGCAAGAAATTCACTCCATATGAGGCTCATTACACTCTTTAGGAGAGGACATATTGTGCTTTGACCTGGATTACTTAGAAATTGAGATATTATTTGTCTTCTTATACGACATACCTTATTTCCAAAATGGATCTATTAAAGTATATTTTTGAAAAAGCACTATCGACCGGGAAATTGGCGAAATGGAAAATGCTTTTGAGTCAGTTTGACATTGTGTATGTGACACAAAAGGCGATAAAAGCACAATCCTTAGCTGATCATCTCACGGAGAATTCAGTTGATGAAGAGTATGAGCCACTAAAGACTTATTTTCCCGATGAAAAAGTTGCATTTGTGGGTGAAAATATTTCTGAAGCATACCTTGGTTGGACAGTATTCTTTGATGGAGCGGCAAATCACCAATGGAACGGTATGAGAGCGGTCTGAGTGTTAGACACTGGTCAGCACTATCCCATAGCGGCTAAACTCTGATTTAATTGCACGAACAACATGACTGAGTATGAAGCTTGCATCCTCAGTTTGAAGATGGCAAGTGATATGAACATTCATGTGTTGTTAGTTATCGGAGATTCATATTTGCTAATTCACCAAGTTAAAGGAGAATGGGCCGTGAAGAACCCAAAGATCACACCGTATGTCTAGTATATACAGAAGTTGTGTGAGATATTCTAAAAGATTGAATTAACGCACATTCTCAGGACACAGAATGAGTTGGCCGATGCTCTTGCCACCATCGCATGAATGATTAAACATCCAGATATAAGTTATATTAATCCAGTCGATATAGAGGTAAAAGAGCAGCCTGTCCATTGTTCACATGTTGAAGCGAAACCAGATGGTTTACCTTGGTATTTTGACATCAAGAAGTACTTGGAGACCGGGACTTATCCTGAGAATTCAACGTCCAACCAAAAGAAATCAATTCGCCATATGGCAAACAATTTTTTTCCAAATGGGGAAATCCTTTATAGGAAGACTCCAAATTTAGGTCTTCTAAGATGTGTTGATGCTAGTCAAGCTACGAAGCTTTTGGAATAGATACATGCTGGAGTTTGTGGTACTCACATGAATGGACTCACTTTGGCGAGGAAGATCCTCTGGGCCGGTCATTTTTGGATGACTATGGCGCATGGTTGTTGCAAATTTGTCCAGAAATGTCATAAATGTCAAGTGCATGACGATTTGATTCGAATCCCGCCGCACAAACTCAATGCTATGAGTTCACCTTGCCCGTTTGTAGCTTGGGGCATGGATGTCATTGGTCCAATAGAGCCAACCGCCTTTAACGGACACAAATTCATTTTGGTTGTCATTGACTAATTAATCTAGTAGGTGGAAAAAGCTTCATATAAGTCGGTGACCAAGAAAGTTGTAGCTGATTTCATTCGCAACAATTTGATATGTAGGTTTGGAGTACTGGAATCTATCATTACTGATAATGGAGCGAATCTCAACAGTTATTTGATGAAAGAGATATGCGAAAAATTCAAGAATATTCACCGAAATTCGACCGCTTATCGTCCCCAAATAATGGAGTTGTAGAAGTCGACAACAAGAACATGATGAAGTTTCTGAGGAAAATGATCTACAATCACAGAGGTTGGCATGAGATGTTGTCGTATGCTTTGTTGGGATATAAAATGACTGTCAGAACGTCAATTGGAGCTACTCGATACTTGTTAGTATATGGAACAGAAGCAGTTATACCTGCAGAAGTTGAAATACCTTCATTGAGAATTATCCAGGAAGCTGAGTTGAATGATGTTGATTTGGTTCGCAAGCGGATTGATCAGTTAACATTGATCGATGAGAAAAGAATGGTTGATGTTTGTCATGGTCAGCTTTATCGACAAAGAATGTTTCGTGCTTTCCACGAGAAAGTAAGAGCCAGGATATTTGAAATCGGCCAGTTGGTCCTTGAATGTATTTTCCCTCATCAGGATGAGTACAAAGGTAAATTTGCACCAAATTAGCAAGGACCCTACTGATGTTTGCGTAATCAAGACACAATTTTCGAAGCAACTGTCTATGATAGTACAATAGTTTAGTAACCCAACCAAGGGTTGGGATCATCCCAAGAGAGTGGTTTTGAGAATTTATTGAAAAATAAAATTTCATTCTAACTAGTCATAGCTAAAGACATTAACGACTAAAAACTATGTAAATTAAAGGGGGGACACAAGTGTCAATTCAGAAGGGGGGATTTTTGTCACTAGTAAGTAAAAACAACAAAATAAACAAGGGTTTCTAAATAATGAGAGGGAATCCATGGGCTGTGACGGGAATACGGGTTAATCTAGATTATTGGGTACATATTTTTGATAGAAGATTCATAGAATAATTGTGACTAGGCTAGACTTTAGGGGGATAAGCTCTCTCTCGAGCAACTTACCCCGTTTCAAATGCATTCCTCTCGGACACCCATTTTCCGTATGAAGACCAGCCTACGCCTTAACTTACTCACTCTCTGGAGTTGAGTGTCTGGACATGGGACTAGGGTTCACTCTCTCGAGCTGAACCACATGTCGACCTACTCACACTAGCCATCAATCTAGTAGTCTTAGTTTTACGACCTCTCTCTCTAGCAAGCCGAAACACATAAATAAACTTTTACTTGCAAATACAAATTCATTAAATTCATCAACAACCACTAAATGAAATCACATTTAAACTACGAATATACTATCAGCAAGCAAGACCCAACAATTATCTTAACCCATATTCGATAAATCACACCCCAAGAATTGGGGGTTTTAGCCACACATCAAGAGATTGAAATTAATACGTAAATGAGCTTGCATTGAAATGGGTATTAATATTTAAGTCTTGTTAGAAGCCAAGAACTAAGAATCCGAAAGACCCAAGTCCAAATCCTTGGAGATGAAACCCTCTTCTTCTTCAAGTATTCCAAACCCTCTCAAACTTAGAGCAAAAATATCAAAAAGTAGTATTCTCTAAGTGAAAATTATAATAATTGTTCGACACAAAAACTAAAAACTCTAACTAATATTTATATTTATACAGATTTGTGTTGCAGCGGATCATTCGGCGTCATTAGTCGGAATCGCCGAACAACTTGGTGATTCGCCCTTTGGTGTAATTCATCGCCATCTTGTACCAACCTTTAACATTGTCGTGCTCTGGGTTATTGGGTGGCACGGTACTGCTTCGCGAAATTGCTCGGCGATGTGCCGACTGCTCCCTTTTTTCTGCCGACTTGATCTGTTTCTTTCCGGGCTCAGCACACTGGAACAAAAGGCGAAGTAAGACCGTTCGGCAATTTGCCAAGTGGACTCGGCGATCTTCCGGCCTTCATTTCTTCATTCTTTATAGCCTCGTCATTCCTTTTTGCGACGTAGTGTCTATGCTCTCCTTAAAACTTCAAATACATGAAACTTAAGGGTTTTCATCAGATATTGATATAAAATAAGCATTTGAGGGCACAATTTATATTAAAATATAGCCCTGAATGAGTCCAATTTGTGGACTCATCAACTACATGGTTCGCAAAGTGTTATCCGGAGGTGGCTTGGTCCTATCGGAGATAGATGGCACCGAATGGCCGAAACCGATCAACTCAGATGTTGTCAAGAGACATTATGTGTGAAGTTTCAGTTTGTATTCCTATAATTTCCTTGTAATCGTTCCATTTACTTGTAATCTCTTTGTTTAGAATTTATCCCTTTTTTAATGAACTACGACTGACCTGAATTCTCAAGAATGAGATATGTAGGCGGCCTATGTCGGCCTCGGTCACCTCTTTTATCCTTTTTAATGTTTTCTTTGTATTTGAACTACGTGTGACCTGAATTCTCAAGAACGAGATATGTATGCGGCCTAAGTCGGCCTCAGTCGATTCTTTGTTTAATTTTTCCTACTTTTGTCAATCCTCAAGAGGGGAACTACGTTTGACCTGATTCTTGCCTCAACGGGATACGTAGGGGCCACAACGGCTCGGTCATATCTCCCATAAGAGTTCTATTTTTCGTTTCAATAGAAACTAGGATATAATTTTTGAGAGTGACTAAAAAATTCTTAAGAAGAAGATCTCTCCAACAAAGTCAAAGACTGAAGTTACTTTGAGATTTGCAACTGGGACAAAAATTTTGAGAGGATCTCAAAAATTCTGTGATTTACTCATCAACGGTTAAAGATAAGCCAATACAGTTTGGACATAAATTTTTAGGATGGCCTCAAAATTTCAATAGGGTTTATTAGCAGTTTAGAGAAACTTTGAATACTTCCCCAACAAGTAATCAAATTGACCTCGAGAGATCAACTCCGAAGGCGTTCATTAAGCTTGACGTGACATGACACTTGGTAGTGACCTTTTCCAAATACTACTTTTGGAAAATCTATTTGCCTTAAAATTTTCCTCCATTTTCAATTATTTTTCCATAAAAAATTTTTGTCTTATCTATCAAGAAGCGAGAGATCGGGGAAATCAATGGAAGTTAGCCAGACAAAGAGCAGACGACCGAAAGATCGACACAAATCATTTATTTTTAAACTAACAATTTTTTTGTGGATGTAGATCTATAAGCTTACCTCAAGATCAGCATATTTCTCCATTCAATGAATATGGAGAAGTCAAAAAGGCGAGGAACTCCCCAAAATTAACAATTTTTCTGTGGATTAAGGAAATATTTTATATTTCTTATATCAAGGATTTTTGAATATGAATAACGTTATTTCATTGAATTCCCAACAAGGCGAAATCCATAATGGACATTCAATTGTGTTCAGAGACAAAACAAATAAAAACCTTGAAGAGAGAAATTTTATTGTTTTCCAGCATCTAATGATACCTGGAGGACGCTATGTGCATTATATTATCAGACATGATAATATTACTACCCAGAGAGTCACTTATATCGTATCGTCGAAGGAGATGATACCAGTACTCTGACGGTCATTCTTATTTATATT